>MAYD01488973.1:0-25269 GCA_001909325.1 Ruellia speciosa
ATCGTGCCGGATTGGACTAAGGCAAATATCCAGAGGAATTAAATGGATAACGTTTTACATAAATGCATTACATTTAATGGTCGTATTAAAGGATTTAGAGTGGTTTCAGCATTATGCCTTAAGCTTCTGGGGCGTATCCTCTTTAGCTTTTTACCACTAGAGAATTTAATTTCCAATTCAGTACGTTCTACCCTTCAGGGTCGCGCATGTTTGGGGTTTGCCGGTAATTTAAGAATAGCCTCCGGGGATAGTATCGGTCATGTAGGTTTATCTCTACATGCTTGCATTCCGATCTGTTTCCATTATTCAGATGTGAACTAGCGGATTCGCATGTCTTTGGATTTGTTGGATTACGCATTATGGTTCCTTCTTCGGTTTGGGTTAGACTGCCTTTGGAACGTTGTGCTGTCTGGGTGGTTCCAACCACAAGTGCCCTAGGTATGTCGAAGCTTGTTTTGGTTTGGGAGAACCAGGACTAAGTGGGGTCCTGGCTATAAAAAAATCCACTCTTTCCTGTTTTATTCACTACTATAGTTCACCGACATGTGGGGTACGCTAAGTGGGGACTGTCCGCATTGTATGCGTTGATGGTATCCTGAGTTGTACCGCAGGTTGAGACATGAACCCAGTGGCTTACCATGTGTGGATCGTGGCTAGCACTTCCATATAAGCCACACATGACACTCTTGAGCTTGCCCGGCGTTGAATGAAACGATAACGGGGTTCAGAGTGTTGCTTGTTGCATTATTTCATTGCATCTCTTTTAAGCTGCTATCGCTTATTTGATCTTTGATATATGCGCATACATGACTTATCTTTTCAACTAATGTTGTTGCATTGTTTTTAAGTATCCAGTTGGCTAGTATTTATGGATATACTTCCGACTGGATTTGCATACCTTGATTGTAGCATAACTTGTTGTTATGTGTATGTTTGTACTTAGTTTTATGACTAATGATGCTATATTATGCACCGCAGGAGGTACATCGGGATGTGAGGACACCCCTCCAGCTGGTCATTAGGGGGCGAATTATTATTCGCAGGTCTTTTGTGAGGTCGAGAGAACCTTTGATTATTACTGTTGTGCTAACCTTCTGTGGTTGCAGGTTTTAATCGTTTTATCTCTTGAACCTTGTAATTCTTTTGTCGGCTTGTATTAAATAGCCGAGTCCCGGTGTGGGACATACTTTTGAACAACAAATGTAAACCTTAACTTTTATTTATGAAATTATGTGTTATTCCACTTTCCAAGTATGATAGCTGTGATAAGAGGGGACTTAGCTTCCTGAAATCCAGCGTACTCTGATAGGATGAGATGATTAGATTAGCCTGAGCACTGAGCTTATGCTGGGATTAGGGATAGATCTCAGGATAAGTTAGGTGTGGCGGTAATGTATTCTGATGATGGAAATCGGGGCATTGCAGACATAGTATTAATTACTGTTACATGTATCATAAACATACAAACATAAAAAAAAACCCTGACTGTCAATTCAACGCCGGGCATATAGCCCGCCGTATACCCGGGGTGCATAAGCCCAACTGCACGGCTAGGCGCGCCATGCATGGTGCACCAGGCGGGGCACCTGCACCCGGCCGTGTGGCCGGCCGCGATCTTGGGTGCCGCGCTGTCTAGAGCGTGCGTCGTGCACTCCACCCCCAAATTGCGATTTTTCATTTTTTTTACCGATTTTTCG
Organism: Ruellia speciosa; assembly: GCA_001909325.1. Taxonomy (NCBI): domain Eukaryota; kingdom Viridiplantae; phylum Streptophyta; class Magnoliopsida; order Lamiales; family Acanthaceae; genus Ruellia; species Ruellia speciosa. Next base: position 1,698 of record MAYD01488973.1, read on the forward strand.
GGTGTCGTTCGACACCAGTTTTATCTAATTTTTCGTAAAAAAAGTACCTCATCGATGATCGAACCCTCGTTATTTGGATATTATTCTTCGTTTTGATCGAGTTGAAGATAAAATTTGAGATATTGAATATTTTGGATTGAGAGAGTTTTTTAGAGTACGAAATTTGTTTTGAAATATGATAGAGGCAAAATTGTCTTTAGATTGGGTAGTGCCTAGATGTTGAGGGCTGTATTTATTATTATCCAAAATTAATCGTGGGAGTATTAATTTTAAGTTGTTATTATGCATGCAGAATTTCATTACAACCCATTGGTTATATTAGTACCTTTCATGCCTGGCTTCGATTTCTTCCACACAATAAGTCAAAAACACATTCATATAGCAATCCACGAAATCACGCGGTTGTATTCAACACTAACTATTCAACCAATAAAGCCCAAGAACAAAACTCCAAATATTTTATCAATTTTAAACTATTTAATACAGTAGTATTAATTATGGTATGAATAAAAGAGTAGTAGACCTTGTCTGCTACGTTCTAATCATTCTCTGCCGTCCAACCCCCTAAATATAATCTCATACTATATTATTAATCCCTAGGCATAAAAAGATTTGACTTCAAATATTCAATGCATTCAAATTAGGGATTTCTTGGCAACCAGTATTTTAATTCTATTTTCAGCGTGCAGAATTTTTTAAATGCAACTGATCAAAGTGGTTAGAGAAGACCTACAATCTATACAGATATATATATATATATATAGGTTATATACATATACATAGTTTTTCATTGAATTTGAAGCTAAGCTTTTCATGCTGTAAAAGAAATGGATTCTCTAGGATGCCTACCAGGTTGTAACATCATTACAGCTTTTCCACGTAAGAATTCTAGGGTTTTCAAGCCCTTAAAAGTGAGAGCCCAAAGCTATAGAGATGAAGGTAATAATAAATATTACACATTACATATTTCATGTGTTAATAGGTTTAAGAAAACATGAATTTGTTCTTTAATTTATTTCAACTACAGGGAGATCAAAAAACATTGTGGACGATAATTTAGGCGTATTGAAGGAGAGGATTGAGGAAATCAAGATGAAGGAGAGGCTGGAAAGATGCTGCCTGGTTCAGACAGGCTGGAACTATGCAGCGCCAGCTGCCCCTAGTTTTGGAAGCAAGAAAGATCAAGAATTGCTTCAGTTTGGTCGACTTGTGGGAACGCTTACGGCCACTTTTGGCCTCACAGTTTTCAGCTGCACCTTTTTCCTCTACATAGTTTCCATTTGGGTTCATTTGAATTCATGACTACAATCAATTAATTACTTCTGCATACACTAATCTGTGATATAAGCATGGAGTCATTGCAAGTTTTTGTGCTTGATGTCCATTATCATTAATTATCTTTTACCCTTAATATTTTAGTTTGGCAAGAAAGGATCATAAAATTTTTCTTATAGGTGATATAAACCTTGTTTTATCAAAATCTTCATGTGACTCGATCTCCCTATTTTCGTCGTCACATCACATTTTTAAAAGTTGATGGTCCCGTTTTGCCAAAGCTAAAAAAATTAGGGGAAAATGGAGAATGAAACTAATGGAGTTTAGAGGACAAAATTTGCAATTTTTCCAAGTATGTGAATGTCGTTCTAGCTAGTTTTCTGTTTGATTTCGTTTATAGAAATAACAAGACTATTCTTTTAATTAATGTGGTGTATTTGTTCTTAGGTTTGTGTATAGATGTTATGGTCACTTCAAATTGGTTTCAAGGTGTATTAATTCAATGGAGTTCATGATCAAGAATCAATAGTGTCAAATGTGTTCAATATAGTGGAATTGTGTTTGTTTCCTTGCCATATGTGTTGTGAGCAGTGTAACCTTAAGTACTGAGGATATCTTTTATAATTTGATTAATAAATATATATATATATATATAATTCTTTTGGTAATCCAATGAAATTATATTAAGTGTGAGTTTATTAGAATAACCGCCACGTCACGAAATGTGTACTTCTGAATTTACCCCTATATTAATTGCATATGTAAAAAATTTGTTCCAAAGAAATTGGAACTTATAACTTTTAGGTTATAAGCCTCACTTCAAATCACCACACTATCACTTCATTTATATTATAAAATTAATATTTATATGTAGTATATATAATTCCTTTGGTAATCGGACGAAAAAAGATATTAAAATTCGAATTCGGTTCACACATTTAAAGCTCATAAAAAGATCCTTGCGGGGATTTTGTTGATATCAGTCCGGTTACTGTGCTACTTATCATATTTTTCCACAATGCTGATATGTTCAAAATGGGTTGGAATATGTTCAAAATGGGTTGAAATATGTTCAAAATGAGAATTAATGCAATTTTCCATAAAAAAAATATATTATCCATAAATACAATAATGAACATATTTCCATCCATATTGCACGGATCTGCATATGAAGAATCGGCACCTAATCTGCATGAGAACTTGTTGATATATGCATTAATTGAATGAATGCGAAGAAGGAAAATTTGGAACAATTGCTTCATCATCTTCCATTATCCAATTAGATATATATATATATATATATATATATACACACACACACACACACGCTTGGGGAAGATAGAAGGACAGTACATTCCTAACAACTAAAAATGTACCGGGCTTGGGTTATTGTTAAATACTTCGTAAATAACATGAGACGCAAAATGAGAAACAAAGCCCTATGTTGGCCCATCTGTTGACCCCTTTGGAGGAGGCTTATGCCCTGATCCATAGCCATCTTGATGTTCGCCCTTCAAACTGCAATTCAAACATCGATGAAATTGTACTTTGGAGCCAAGTTATGCAAACCTAGCTGTTGGAAGTGCCTTTGTGAGTAAATCCGTCAGCTGCTCCAAGGTGGGGGATGTAGCAAGGTGCAATGGTTCCTTGAAGGTAGTGGTGCCGAACCAAATGGTAGTCAATTTCAAGGTGTTTAGTGCGTTCATGAAAGACTAGGTTTTAAGCAATGTAGGTGGTTGTTTTATTGTCGCAGAACAAAGGAATTAGTTTTGGTACTGGAATCCTCAATTCCTCCATCAGGTATGCAATCCATAACGTTTCACAGACCGTCGAGGAGATGAGGGACGATCCCAAGAATATGAAGTAGCCAATGATTGATTTTCGTGAGTTGGGAAGTTCCCCAATCTGAGTCACAATAAGCTGCCAACGTGAGATCAGAGGGAAAGTGGAGTGTAAAGTCCAAAGTTCCCTTCAGGTATCTTAAGAGGTGAATTGTTGCTTTCCACTGTTTTGCTGGAGCATTCAAAAACTAGCTGCTGGGTTGCAAATGAAATTTCAGGTCTAGCAAAGTTCATATAGAGGAGCCTACCAATGAGTCTCTGGTAGATGGTGGGATCAGGCAGTGGTGAGCCCCCTTTGGCTAACATCTTCATCCTGGCTTAGCTTCAGTAAGTTTTACGTCTTCAAGTATATTTGTGATGTACCTCCTTATTTCTGAATATCTCAATCCCCAAGAAATAGTTTGCCTCTCATATATCTTTGATGTGAACGCCTTGTGGAGATAGTCTTTAAATTGAGAAATAAGATGTGGTGATGTTCCTGTAATAAGCACATCATCAACATAGACTGTTAGAATAGTTTGGTTTGTGTCAATATTTTTTATGAACTAGCAATGGTCTGTAAGGGACTGTTTAAAACCAAACTCCAAAATGTGCTCGGTGAATTCCTTCTACCGGGCTCTTGGGGCCTGTTTAAGTCCATATATGGACTTAATCAGTCTGCAAACCTGTCCTTTTGTTCCTTTAGTGTAACCTGGTGGTGGTTCCGTGTACAGTTCTTCCTCAAGGAATCCATGTAAGAAGGCATTGTTAACATCAATTTGCTGAACTATCCAATTCCTTGTTGCAGCCATTGCTAGCAGCATCCTCACTGTTACACACTTGGCAACTGGGGCAAAGGAGTCTTCACCCTCCTTCTATAAATAACCTTTAGCAACAACTCTGGCTTTGTACCTGTTGAGGGAGCCATCTGAGTTTGTCTTGATCCTATAGATCCACTTGCACCCTATAGCTCTTTCCCTCCAGGTAATTCAGCCAGTTCCCAAGTTCCATTGGTTTGAAGAGCAGAAAATTTTGCATTCATTGCATCTATCCATTCATGCTGTGAGGCGGCCTCTGCATATGAGCTTGGCTCTTGGCCCTTTAGATTTGAGTTGTTGACAACATGAGGACAAACATAGTCTCTGAGCCAGGCAGGCTTCCTTTTTTGTCTCACAGGTTTCCTAAGGTACTGGTGAAGGGTGAGGTATGGGGAGTTCAGTCTGAATGGAGGGAGATACAATAGAAGTGTTTTGGTCAGAGGATGAGGAGGGAGGCAGGTTGTGCTGCAAGTCAGGTTCAAGTGTTCAGATCACAATGTGAGGAGTGATGTGAACTGAGTGAGGAGTGGTGAAGGAGTTACCTGTTGAATCGTTGTTAGTGTTGTGAGGCGTGCGATTTGATGGATCCGTCGGAGCATCTGAACCGCCTAGTCTTGGAGGTGAAAGTGATAACTCATCATCCATACTATCCAGAAAAGGTTGTGGACTAGGGAGGTTGGTTTGTGGGGTGTTTTGGGAGGCAGCCCTGTAGGGAAAGACAGGTTCATAGAAGACAACATTCTTTACTTTTATTATGCTTCTTGTTTCAAGAATTATGGTTTTATACCCCTTTGTGGCCTATGGATACCCTAGAAAAGTCCCTTGAACAGTTCCTTTGTCTAACTTAGCTTTGTTAGGCTGTAGATTACTTACAAAGCATAAACATCCAAATGTCTTAAGTGGTCAGAGGGAGGTTTTTGTGATAGAGTAGGGAGAAAGGAGTTTTCCATTCTAGAAGAGGTGAGGACAGTAGGTTGATTATATAGGTGGCTGTTAGAAGAGCTTCTCCCTAGAATTTTGAGGGCAAACAGGAGTGGAAAATCAAGGCTCTCACAAGCTGTAATAAGTGGTGGTGTTTTCTTTCTAACAATTCCATTTTTCTGAAGAGTGTGGAGACAAGTTTTTTTATGTGTTATGCCATTGGTTTGAAGTAGGGACTAGAATTGGTGTGATAGGAACTCAAGACCATTGTCAGTTCTGATGGACTTGACTATGGTATTGAACTGGTTTTGAACCATTTTAAGGAAATGGGATATTATGATGAAGGTTTGAGATTTGGTTTGCATTAGAAAGGTCCAGGTGCTCCTACTGTCGTCATCAACTATGGTTAGAAAGTATTTACAGCCATTTAGGGAATAAATTTCATAAGGCCCCCAGATATCAACATGAATTATGTCAAAAAAATTTTGAGTTTTTGAAGAAGTACATTAGGGGAGGCATGGGCCAATCTATTGTGCCAAAGCATAGGTAAAGAAAGTTCAAAAGTAAGTGTCTGGTTATAGGAGGCTATATTTTTCTGAAGAGTTAGTTGCTGGCAGTAGTAGATGATAGAGTTGTCCCTCCATCCTTCCAATACCCAGCTGTGCAAATCTCCTCTGGTCCCATATCAAACAATTGTTAGCACAGAACACAACACTACATTGAGAGTTGCAACAGAGTTGGCTAATAGATAAATATTGTACCTAAAAGTAGGTATAAAGAAGACATTATTTAAAATTATTTTGTTTGACAGAATAATAGATCCATTGTTGTAGAGTTTTTGTAGGGTGCCATAAGGAAGATAAATGTTCACAGGGTTGGGAAGTGGTGTGAATTTAGAGAGGAGACCTATGTTGTTGCTCACATGACAACTAGCACCCGTATCTAGGATCCAAGAGCTAGTCATAACATCAAAGGAGACAGTACCTGTGTATTCAGACATGTTTAGATGTTCAATAGGAGAAGGAATGGTTCCATGCATGGCCTTTTGAACCTCTAGTCTAATCATTTCAGCAATGGAACCACTAGAAGAGCCCAAGGCATTTGTTCCACCTTTATCAGAGATAATTACATGGATGTTTCCTCCTGTGATTCCTTTTCCCTTCCTTTTCTCCTGGAGTTGTTTGTACCAGTCAAGCACTCCATGGAGCTTGAAGCACGCGTCCCTTTCATGTCCAGTCTTTCTGCAGAAATTGCAGTAAATGGCCTTCTTATCTGTTCTCTTCTTAGCATCAAAAGTTCTAGATAGGTTGGTCCTTCCATTTATCATCATAATGTTCTGAGGTGTAACTTCAGTCAGCTGACCTTGTATTTCCATTTGTTTCTCCATTCTACTTACCATTTCATACATTTTGCTAAGGAGAAAATCTCTTAATTTCAAGGTTCGGAGCAAAAGAAAGTAGTTCTGAGACATAAAACTCTTTGGAAGTGCTCATTTCTCATTCATTGCCCTGCGGGAAGAGACTTTTTCGATCGTTAAGTCAAGCAATCTCCTAAAAGAGTTTAGCATGGTTCAAAAATGGAATTGAATTTCTTAATTTGGTAGTTTCCCAAAGTTTCCGAAATTCCCATTGAAATTGGTAAATTGATTTTGTAAGAGAATTTCAACTTAATGAGTGGAAAATTGAAAATGAAATTTTCATTTTGTTGGATAATAATTCATTAATTCAGTCAACCGAATTAAAAAAATTGAATTGGGAGATTTGAAACTTATTATATCCAAATTATTAGATGAATTCGGTAACTAGATACAAAAATTTGAATTTAGAAATTTGTAAACAATAGTCAAATACTGAATTCACTGAGTTCGAATGCGGTCATTTTCGAATGGGTTTTAATAAACATCGCTCGATTATACGAGCGTCGCCCTCCCAAATGACCAAAATGCCCCTAACTTCTTAAGTACTTAAAATTCAATTTTATTTCATTCATTCAAATCCTTTCAAACTCATTCCATTTTCTCTCTAAATTTCTTCACTAAAAAATACAGGAAAGCATGTTGTAGCAAGGATCAGAATGCGGAAAGGGATATATGGTAGTAGAAGTAAGAAAAATACATCGAATAGTGGACAAAAGAGGCCGACTAGCGGTTACGCATGGGGCGATTGCCATGCGTCTTGGCCCGGGCCGAGACACATGGCACCCGGTGCAATGCGCCTGCACATGTGGCAGGGCACATTGCGCCTCCGGGCATGCGCTCGGCCAAGCGTTTGGTTGCAGCCGGGCGCAAGACACCCCTGCCATGGGCCCAACCCTTTGGCGGGGTGCATGGCGACCCATGGTGTGCGCTCGGACGTTACGTAGGGCGCATGCAGCCCGTTCCATGCGTCCGGGGCTAGGCACCCTGGGCTTTGTGTATTGTGTTTTCATTTTCATTATGTGACACCACTTATTATCTTAATGTGTTCAATGTCTTGTTTGTTTGCGTAATTTTGGTATTATTTGTTGTGTTATTGTATTAATGTAGATATATTATTTGTTGCTATAATGAATTATAGGCATTGCGAGGCAAGAGGGCAAGGGTGGGTGGGAGTAGTTCGTGGGCGCGACAGCCAAGGAGGTGACCCCCTACGACCTCCCCCCAGAGAGAGGGAGGAGGCACGAGCAACTGTGCTGGGGAAGGAGATGGCCGAGCAGCCATCACGGGGGGATATGGCGCCGAAGGCGATGGACACGGAGACGGAGTACGAGGACATGGAGTTGCCCTGCAGGGATCCACTGGTCCCAGATGCGTGACGGTGGGGCGGGATAGTAGTGGGAGATGGGTGGCAGTCAACTCGATATTGGGTATGTGCCTGAACCATATGAGTCGCGAAATGCTTTGCAATGTAATTTGTTTTTAATTTTGACACAATCTTCCTTTCAAGTACGAGCTGGAGGCCTCGGGCATATGAGGATGCGAGTTAGATGGTTACTAGTCCTGTGTCGGGCTGGCTGATCGATGGGACAGTCATCCTGAGTTTCTTGGGTCACGTAGCTCATCACATGTGTCGAGAGAGATGCGAGGCATGCTGAAGGTGCAGAATAGGGCGACAATGTGCCACAAGCTTGTGGCGGCGTGACATGGTATGTCGGTGGAGGCACCGGCGATGGTCGACGGGTTCGGGTTGGCACACCTCCCGGGCCTGATGTATGGGCATATTGACCGACCGTTGGTGTGCGAGTTCATGTTGAAATGGCAGCCGAACACAAACACGTTTCGCATGCCCTTCAGGGAGATGACGATCATGTTGCACAATGTGTGGTACATTCTGCGCGTGCCAGTGGAGGGCAGGGTGGTGAGCGTTGACCCCGACTCGACACAGCTACAGACGACAGCCATGTTAGCATTAGGGGTGACGAAGGAGCAGCTTATTCGAGAACATTGGTTGGGAGGGGGGTTTTTATCGACTTCGTGCAGCAGCAGTGCATCATCGATCAGGTGTCGGAAACCCAATCCATCAACTTGGTGTGGATGACTTTGGGTACCACCTTGTTTGTCAACAAGAGCATGGAGGCTGCGGTAGGGTATTCGTGGGGGTCGGCCGCACTAGCTTATCTCTACTGCTAGTTGGAGATTGCCAGTAGAGGGGATTGCTAGGGTCTTGCTGGCTGTCTAACACTGCTACAGGCATGGATATACGAGTACTTCCCCAGATTTCGCCCGGAGCGCGCAATGATAGAGGTGGGCCCTAATGCCCCTCGCGCAAGTGTGTGGCTGGTCCGGGCTGAGAACAGATCGGAGGCGTGCCTGCAGGCACTGTGCGTGGAGCTAGACGGGCTCATAGCTGCGAAGGTACATTTATTTCATGTCACTTACTAATTGCTGTACGACTTTGGGCTTCCAAGTCGTACAAGATTGAGTACATGGAGTTTGTCTTCGAGGACCTTTGGGAGGCATTTTCGATAGGCGCTTCGGATTGTATCAATTACGGATGCAACGATAACCGTTGCCATCGAGGTGAAAGATTATTCCATACCAGTTACATTTATCACATTTGTGTTGGTCATGGCGGTCCCAGTCAAGGACGACTAGTGCTGCGGCCCTAGCCATAAGAAGTGTTGCCTTGCCTTCCGCACGAACAACCTCTACGCCTATACTCCCACTTTCTCTTCTCCCGCCACGTGGATGTGCTCCCCTTTGGTTGCCTTCGTACGTTCGCCTTCACCTTCGGTCACCATACCCGGCAGCTCCGGGGTTGAGTTTCTCGTGGACCATGAAGGCAACTTATCGCATAACAGTAGGGTCGAGACAGTTCACATGCAAAATTCCAGTGCTTGTCGTCACATAACGTAGTTCGAAGGGACACATACACATAATACAAATTGTACTAATGTGCTTACCTACTCTACTAGCTCGTGCCAGAATCAACGGTCATCTGACTTCGCAGCCATCTCAGGTTCTCAGGATTCTGCAACTGCCTCGTCGTACTCCAACCGGCCTCAAAATGCGTGGATGCGTGCGATAGCTATCGGGGTCACTGAGTCCATTGCCGCCTTCAGTTCATAAGCACAAGGGAGCCCATGGGTCCGTTGAATCACACATCCACAGCTCTTGCGCGCATCCCCGCTAATCATCCCCAATCGCATGAACTCTGCCTCGATCAAATCCAGGTAATAGTTGCTCACCCTGCTGGTCAGATACATGAAAGGCATACACATGTGCTACATTTTGACACGTTGTCAGGCCTCCTCTAGAGTATACCTGTCTGCACAAGGTATCAATACAGATGGATATAACATAGAAATATTATGAAATGTGAAAATAATAAACATTTTCGTCGTACCGGATATCCGTGAGCTGGGATGCTATCTCCTTATCGACCTCCGTCCACACTGTATCTAGAGCATTGGTGGACGAGTTCAGCCACTACTTTAGCTGGTTGTGTGCACTCTCAACTCTACATGTCATAGTGTTGCCGAAGTGTAGCACATTGTTCGTTCACGCCCCGACAAATTTCTCTTTGTGCACCAACCACGTATCACGTACATACTCCATGATATGCGAAAAACTACTGTATTTACGGACCATGGCGACCAAGGCATTCTTGAATGCATCCTCCGTGTCCACCTCCAGTATAGCTCTAAATTATCCATGCACGAAGGCCGCAGCCAACTGGTTGTGCTTTTCAGAAATCCTGTACACCTTGTCCCCCATGTCCTTGTAGATGTGTCATGTACATAGGAGATGGGCAAACTGTGGAAACACCTCCTGTATTGGACCCATCAGCCCCAACTCGTGATTAGTGACAATCGTCGTGGGCCACCGATCATCGCCAAGCATTGCCCGTAGCTTCTGCATAACCCACCAGTAGCTCCTCTCCGTCTCGTCTTGCATGATTGCGTATGCAATCATGAAGTTCTTATTGGTCGATGTCATCTCGATGATCTTGAAGAAGGGCATCTGATACAGGTTTGTTTTGTACGTGGAGTCCATGCCGATTACCCAATGGTAAGCTTACAGTAGCTTTATCGCCTCTGATGCACCAAGAGGACGTGTGTCAATTTTCCGGTCTCAGGATTGGCCTCCTCCAAATGCATGTAATTGTTCGCCGTCGCTAGATGGAAGAACTATCCCACCACATCGCTCCCCTCGAAGTCAGCCTTGCGCATTTGCGCCCTATAGTTGTAGATGTGGCACCGAGTAGCATTATTGTGGGGGTACTGCTCCATGATCGCCGCATGAACAACACATGACTTTGCCTGGGCAGTCGTCATGTCCTGCACAACCCTCTTCGCATCCTGACTCAGGCCATTTATCTGGTGATATCCGTCTGGATACACTGTCATCGCATGGTCGCCCATCCTCGTTTCTCCGGCCACTGCCACGCAGATCCCCCAGGTACCATTCATCCTCTGTTGAAGGATTACTTTGAAAGAGCATTTGCACACTTTGGTCTTCTTCATCGGGCGCACACCCTCATCCTTCACAACCCTCTTGTACCTTTGTCATTTTGCACAGCACAACAATTTCTTCTTCCCATCTTTCTTGTGGACAGAGATCACCAACTCGAATCCCAAGGTAATCACTAGGGCTTTCGCTACAGCATCACTTGCATAGTGCTCTGTTGTCTCGAATGCTGCCCCATAATCCACTCTGTCTCCACCAAACTCCTTCAATGGAACCTGCAATATTACAATATGGAGTATTACTAACTGTTATATGCAATTATAATACGATATTTTAAAAATAAATCTAAAAAACTAGCGCGCGCGGGGGGTGGGGCATCCCGCCCAGCGCGCGCGTTCAAGCGCATGTGCTCGGGCACCTAGCACCCACGTCGCCGTGAAGGCGCATGCGGTGAGGCGCCTCGCATCCCCGCCGTTGCGAAGGCGTATGCCGTGAGGTGCCTCACGCCACACTGCATGGCCTGGCGCATGGTGCGGGGCACATCGCATCCTGGACCGATCCTAGATGCAATTGCCATGCATCCCGACCCAGCGTCAGGCACATGTGTTCGTGCAACCCAAGTAGATCTGCCATCTGATTGCCTTTTTCGATGTTTTCCAACGTATTCTAACTCAATTTTTACCTCTTCCCTGAACGTTCCTCACTTTGGATATTTTCATAATTGATAAAAAATATGCAAAATAATAAATTTTGAAAATATTCGATTCAGAAAGTATAAAGGGAATTAAATAAGGGCAGAGGCATTTTGATCATTTAGAGAAACAACACCTGAATATAAGGGGCAATATTTATTTATCCACTTTTCGAACTTGAATTTGGGCATATTGTGTGCTCCACATGTTTGAATCATTTAAGCCTACATTTTAAACTCATCATGCATGTTCCCTTCAACACAATTTTTCATATCAAACATTGGACTTAATGAAATTTTCCATCAGTAGAACAAGCGACTATAAACCCCATGTCAAGCTTGGGCACTCGAACATGTTAAATACATAACAAACTTTGCTCGCCCTGTCTACTGAAAAGAACATGTCCTAAATAATCAAAGAAAATAAGCAAGTACCCACATTTTAGTAACAAATCAATGTCAAACGCAAGTTGGTAAATTCTAAGATCAGGGTGCGAAAAAACCACTTTAGATCATCACTCTTGGGAACACCATCAAACAAATTCACTCTCTTAGAAATGCAACTGTGGCCACACGTGACCCAACTGATCCTCCAAACATAAATGTCGGATATGACCGAATGTGATCCATGTATTGAAATGTGGTCTCATTGCCGTTGCTGTGAATGACAGCAGCATCCGGATCTTGAGAGGTGCCATTTCTTCTTCGATTGAAGCCCTCCACCTCTTGTATTAGTTCATCTTTAGTGCTATTGCATGATGTAATAACCTGAACCGTGCCAATTAGAGATTACGCTTCACCGACAGTAGTAGATATGGCTCAAATTTTACAAGCATCATTATAGATTGATAGATAGATAGATAGGTAGGCATATGCTCACCAATAGTCCACCAGAAACCACAAGGCGGGAAATGGAGTCCCAATACATTATCCTGTAAAAGAAATACATGTAATCAAGTGTCATATATTGCTACTTGAACAGGATATAGGCCAGCTTCAATTGCAGGCTTCAACTCTGGGACTGGATTCAAAGAATAAAAAGTAACCTCTCAGTTTAGTGATACATGCTATTTCAAGTTTTGAGGGAAAATAAAATGGGCAGATACATGAGCTCCATGCGAAGGAAGAGGTGAAAACGCAGAGCAGGCCAGAGGGTATTGGGATGAAATAACAGAATACAAACAATTATAAACCCTGATAAACAGCAGAAACAAATACAGCAAATTATAACCCCAACCAACAGGCAGTGGTAATAATAAAATGGATCAAATATTGGAAGCCAAAGAGCACAAGTTGCTGCTACCTTTTGACAGGGCCATCTGGGTGCAATCCAATAGCATCTAGTGTCCCTTTATCCGTAACAAGCTGAAACTTTCGATCTATTTTTGTGTCAAGAACATCATCAACCTGCACATGAAAAAGGAAACAAAGATCAAGACAACCTGCACATGAAAAAGGAAACAAAGATCAAGAACATGTAAAATTTAATAAAGCCACTTCAGTGGCCAAAAGTATATCCAATCATGGACAAGGAATTTATAGTGGCCTTCTACCGAAGCAAAAAGATTCTAAACCACACCTTTTGGGCGATTGGGGTGCCAGACATGGAATATGAGTGGGTTTTAACATGAAATCCTGACACTGGTCATGCTTGATCATATATCCACATTTAAATAAGGATATTCTATGTTTTTGGTGTTGGTACAAGTCAAAGTGAGAATACCATACAATTTCTACAAACATCACATTTCACTGCTACATAAATTGATTATCTACGCCCTAAAACATGACAACCATGCATTTGATGAAACTCAAAAGTCAAGACTCAAATTGACATCCACATCGTCATGAAAACAAAAACTGAGCTAAGTGTGAGTTCAAGGAAATAGATAAATCCTAGGGGTATTATATATATGTAAGTAATCCCACAGCTTAATCTAGTTTTTCTCTAACAATTTTGCACCGCATCTCAGATCAAAGTAAGCCTGAACTGTGAAGAGCTTTCTTTTAAACATGTAACATTAAAATGTAAAACTTTACATTCATATTAACACATGATAGAGAAGAACAGAACAAAAAAGAACGAAAAGAAAGGGAGCAAAAGTATCATGCTAATTCAGATTATGTAAATCAATATCTAATGCTAGAAAACATACCAGGAATTTAATGTTGGAGAATCCATCACGAATAGCAAGGTTTCGGGCCAAGTCAATTGCTCCTTCACTGTAATCACTTCCAGTGAGATCTGAGAACCTAAATACATGAACACAATAGTCCGTGGTGAGATTCAAAGTCAAACATGAGCAAAACCAGCCAAAGAAAATCATCAACACAACTGCTTTCCCTTTTCAATTTAATGCAAAGTGCAACTCATGTCAATCATAAAAGAAAAGTTATGTCGTGTATATGTGCATGTGCGTTTGCGTACATATGTATAAAGATACATATAATGAATACTATTTAAAAAAATTTAGCTTCAGCAGCTGCAACAATTGGACTGCAAGTTAACTGAATATTTTGCATAACACAGGGTCGTAAACAAGCTTCGTGTCACATATCTTGTTCCCATTATTAGAAGCATAATTAGAGGATTACAGTATGTACTTTAGGATCTCATTTAATTGTTCTCCCTCTATAAGTATTGGTTTGTCTTTGATATATGGAGAAAAAAGTAACATTGTTTGTGTTCTATTAGTTTATATTCTAACACTTCATGTCAAAATTCAAAAAATGGACTTCAAGCAAAAGATGCGATAATCTCAAATGAAGATTTATTTTAAGTTCCACACATAATCCGATAGAGATATATGATTGAATAAATCAAGATCTTCAAAGGATAAACATCAGCCTTTTGAGTGCTATCGAAAAGAAAGAGTGACTTTCTGTCAATACTCCCAATTCCTATAGTACACAATTTTCTACACCTGATTCTGCATTAATCAGTAATACAAAATGAATCTAAACTGTTTCATTCAAGAAATGCCAACTTCCGTTACTGCGAAGCGTATATACTACATGCTCATTTATCATATTACAATTGCAACAGCAGAATTTATCACTTCTCCTGCAGAGAATATGTGTTTAAAAGAGTATGCATAACAAATCATAGGAACAAAATGATTATAAGTACACTTCACAGAACTGATATCCTAGTTTAACAAACGATAAGAAACTGCATGCGTAACTGTTCATTTTGATGGAAGCAGAAGGAAAGTAAGCCAACGAAAAAGGTGAATGACAAACATCAAGTGAAAAACAAAATGTACAGGAATACGACAGAATGATTAGATACTCCTGTACTTTACAGTGTCCTCACAATAGGTTTCCAGAGAGGTGGAAAATAATGCCTAACACAGTAGTAGGAAATTAAGGAACAGTGCATCGAAAAATAATAGTTGGCATCGGAATTTTCAAATTCAGTTACATAGAGATGGATGCATGACAATGAGAAGCTGTTCATACCCTTGCTTTGCAAGCTCCTGAAGAAGCAAACCATTTCCAGTTCCAACATCCAGAACACTCCAGCCAGATAGATCTTTATCAGGTTCTCCAACAGAAGAACAATTCGTGTTATCCACATGGTTTGGTAAGCGACGTTTTGAAATTTCGAGGCATAAGTTTTTGGTCCACACAGCAACGGTTTCCATCACATCAGCGCCAAACCTACAGAAAAGGGAAAAAAAACGGCAACCATAACCCAGGATGTAAGGTAATAGGTAAACAGTAGAAGGCCTCCCTAGCAGAGACAGCAAGAAGTGATGAAGAGAGTATCCAGTAGGATGCATTCACATTATTTTTATCTTGATGGTTCTCTGTTCTTCTTAAGTGGATAAAAATATGATGCATCTCAAATTCTCTAGCCGCTTAATTACGAACTTTGAACAATAACTACTCAAAAAGGGTGCAGCAACTTAAAAGATGCAGTCAACTAATATTCTTTTTCTTTTTCAAGAGATGTAGAACCAAATGAAAATTTTTTTTTGGTGCTTTTCTTTTAAAAGGTAGTTATTTAACCAAGTTGATGTGCTTGTTATGAATTGGGGTGGGCGAAAATAGTGATTCCAGAATTGGCATCCTCTAGAAAATGCTTTTTCATACCTCAACTCTCAGCATTGCTTATATCAATTCCATAATTCTAAAATCTAGCCAATACATAAAGGGGTGAAGAAGTTCCACAGTACAACATGCATACTCAAGAAAATTGGACTAGTACTTAAGAGAAAGTAAATGAAACAATTATACAAAAGACAAACACCAGTGAAAACATACCACACTTCACCAGCATGACCATGATCCCGGAAATTTGCCAAATCCTCTGCATATGCAGCATCCCAATAACTTTGGAGACCAAGCAATGACGACAGCTCAGCATCTGGCTCCTCTTTGTCAGAACTGCTCAACATAACATACAAACTTTAATTACCGAAAGAAAATATTGAAACCAGAAAATGGGGATATTCTGAAAACAAATCCCAAAAGAAAGCCAGCAAGAAATTTCTAGGGAAAAAACTTACTAGTAAGCTTCCCAAGATAAGAACGAACACCTATACTGCTATATCCCAATTACATTCCTCCTTATCAGTTCAAAGCATAATAGAAGCAAAATGTTACCGAAACTCAATGAACCCCAGCTAACTAAAACAAAAATAGCGAATACTTCAGCATATTAGTGTGGTGTGTGTCTGCCACAGTAAACAGGTAAATAGGCGAAGAGATGTCCATATGTGCCTCTAACCCTAACTAAAACTCCAATAAAACCAAAAATAGCAGAAGTCTTAGCCAGCCGTCAGAGTGAAATAAATGACCTAACCTGTAATCAGAGGCAGCACGGCAAGCAGCAGCGGAGAGAGCTTCGGCGGCGTCGGCGTGACGTTGGTCATCGTCCAGAGTACTGCCGTAGTCACTCTTGATGGACCAGGAGTCGGCGGCGACGGAGCGGTCATCATCAGAGATGAGATCGACAGCGGCAACCTGACGGGCGGCTTGCGCTACGTCGGATTCCTCCGGGGGCAACCTGAATCCCGCCATAGGAATGGATTAATTAACGGAAATGGAGAGGAAATCAAAAACCCTAGGATAAGAATTGGGGATTTGGGATTTGGGATTTGAGATTTGAGTAGAAAGAAAGAACGAGAGGAGAGAGTAGAATGAGGAGCTGACAAAGACAGGTGGATATACTTCACTCTTTCAACATGGATCGTGTCTCCACGTTGGAAATTCCACGCAGATTTCGTGCTGACTTGCCTCGCATCAATAATTTTCCCCATTGGAAATTCCCGTCCAATGGGAAAAAAATTATGAGGTCTTTTAAATTATTATTTTCCCCTTTGATTTATATGTCTTTGTTTTTCTATTGCAACATTTTTAGTTGTGTGTTTGTCAGTGCATAATTTCAATCATTAATATCATTAATTATCGATAGATAAAAAATATATAAAGTTGATATTTTAAAAATATACATTAAGACGAATCTAACAAAACCCACATTACTATATTTTTTCTTAAATATAAGTTATTAATGATAGTCAAATTAGAGTGGGTAAACAATATAAAAGTTAAATTGTATCAATTAAAAAAAATAGAGGTAGTATATAATTTTTTTAAATTTCATTTTCATTATATTTACTAAATCCTTTCATTTTCCAATTATTTTTTGTCTAGAATTTTTTACGATATCTTGAGAAAAGCATGTCGAAGCACAGATCCAGACGTGGAAAGAGCATTTCGGCACCTGTAGTACAAAACAATAGTTGAAATAGGGATAGGAAACACCCCAAATGCGGTTTCACGTCCGGGACGGCCGTGTAGGCCGTTTGGTCTGAGGCCCGCTTGGCCGCCCATTGCGTTCTGCCCTGCGATCGGCGATCATCTCAGCAATGGCTAAGACGTGATATGTGACCTTCTCAGCCATCGCCGAGACAGGTTCCGTCGCGGTGGAGCCATGGCCACCACTGTGGGGCTATGGCCACCTCCCCATGGCGGAGGCGGTGTGGGAAGGACCACGGGGAAGTGGCCACCATGGCCGCCTCGCTCTAGGACGAGGCGATGGCCATTGTTGCCTGGGCGAGGCGGCAACCATGACCATTTCTACATAGGCGAGGCGGCCATGGCGGCCACTGCTTGTTGTACAACCCTTTTGTGCCCTTTTTTCCGTTATTGTTTGTATTTTTTGGTGTTTATTACTCATTTTCCATAAATAATATGTTGTGTAATGATCGAATATATCCATTTTCATCAAATGCGAATTATTAGCTCACACGAAAGTAGTGAGTAAATGTCGTTTTTTATGAATAATTTACATTGAAATATTAGATATGAAATGATGTATGTTTTTAGGTAGAATTTCAAATGTCATATTTGCAATTGTTATTATGTTATGTAGACATCGAGAGGGAGTTCTACGAGCAGGTCGGGAGCACGACATGCTAGGGAGCAAGGCGTGACTGTATCTGTGCGGAGGGCAAGGGAGGAGGAGCGCCAATGCCAGCTGGATGAGCAGGAGCAGGGATGAGGCAACGCAGGTGGGGCTAGCGGAGGCTGGGGATCAAGCCATGGTGGAGCAGGGCGATGTCGGGGGGGGGGGAGGCGGAGTACTCTAACGACTCCACCGACGAGGGATCCATCTCGGGCTATGTTCGAGTGAGGCAGGGCAGAGGCGGCGGATTCGTGTGCATAGGATCGACTTCGGGTATACTCGCACATTTAGTAGATGATATGCATTGAATTATTAATTTTCTTAACTTGGCTAACATGGTTTGTTCACAATATGATCAGGGACCAGCAAGCGGTCCAGGGCATCGTTCAATGATAGCTGGTTGGTTTCTGGGACATGCCCCAGTGGCCACTTCAATGGTTCTGTGATCCCGAGCTTCCTCGAGCATGTGGTGTCTCGCTTCTGGGAGGGCTAGACAAGGGGCATAATGAAGTGCCAGAACAAGACGACCTCATGTCAAAGGTTGCTGGAGGTGTTCGGGGGCTTTTCGGATGAGCTATAGGAGATGATCGCTGGGACAGGGTTGGCACACCTCCAGGCCATTATGTATAGCCATATTGATTATGCGCTGGTGTGTGCGTTCATGGAGAGGTGGCAGCTCGACACGAACACATTCCACCTTCCATTTGGCAAGATGATGATTATGCTCCAAGATGTCTGGCACATCCTGCATGTGCCAGTGGAGGGCCAGGTGGTCAGCGCCGACCCTAGTTTTTTTTATCTACATACGTCCTGCATGGAGTGTATGGGGCTGTCACATCAAGATTTAGTTTTCCGACATTGGGCGGGCGGGCGCGTGTTAGCCGATTCCGTCATGCTGAGGTGCATGCATCAGGGGATAGATCACATGCGGGCCATTGGATGGCTATGGATTGCATTAAGTACCACTTTGTTCGTCAACAATAGTGGGAACCGCATTAAGCCGGCCTGCATGCACGAGATTAGGGACGACGTGGGCACCGCGGGGGGTATTCGTGGGGGTCCGCCACCTTAGCCTATCTGTACCGGCAGCTAGGGGTGGCGAGCAGAGGAGACTGCCAAGGTCTTACTGGGTGCCTGACACTGCTGCAGACATGGATATTTGAATACTTCCTAGCTTTTCGAGCCTATTGGGATAGGATGGTTATTGCGCTCGATGCCGCCTAGGTCACTTCGTGGCCTATTAGGGTGGAAGATAGATCGATGGCACGCCTCGAGTCATTGCGTGGGTTGTTGGACCGTATGACTGCTTCCGAGGTACATATTTCTGTATGCATTTACTTTACTTATGCATCATTTTCACATGGTCGTGCACCTTGGGTGATCGTTGCTGTCCATTATTGCAAGTGATTTGTTTGCCATATGGTACAGACCCGGGGACCAACGTGAGGAGGACCCTGTTGGTCGGATTCATAGGCTACCGCGACATTGCGGAGCTGTACACACTCGGCCGTATTTCATGCCAGCTTGGATATGTGCAGACCATCCCAACAATGATCATGACGCCGGACGTTCATGTACGATCTTGGGCTTCCAAGTTGTACAAGGTCGAACATTTGACCTCTACATCGTCGGCTCAGTGGCTCCTTTTCCCAGGACAGTTTGCTCGTGCTATCCAAGCGGCAGCCCGCCACCGATGATCCTATGGCATGCGTCCCAGGCTACATGAACTGGTTTAGGCGCTATTTGCATCCCTGACTCCTCTAGCAGCTTGGGGCATTTGTCGGCCCCTCGTTCACGCGGTCGAATAGTGAATACATAAGTCCAGTTTTTGTTGTCATGTACTTTACACTTGACGGCGATACGGATTGTTGTTTTTGTGTTTGCTAGTGTTTTTTGGTAATTGCTTTTGCTTTTTGTAGTGGCACAGCCAGTATTCGAGGATGATGCGGGATTGGCTGCACATCATGGAGGGCTAGTACCCTGAGCTTGCTGGGAAGTTGAGGCCGTAGTTTGATGCTTTGGAGCATAGATGGTGTGATGCCAATGATCTGTATGTCCCCACTTCCTATTTTATACGGCTGGAACCGTGAATATTTTATGTTTTTCATACATTTATGATGCATTCGATTCTTTCCATCCCAAGCATGCAATTTAATTGAGAACAAACCAAAAGCGGTAAAAAAATGAATTAACTAACAGTTAGTAGCATATTACATTGGAACAAATGAATTAACTAACAGTTAACAGCATATTACAAAGGTGGCCAGAGGTGTGTGTGTCATCATATATTCGAATTATCTCATCGAGCGGGTCTTGGTGAAGGTTGTCCGAATTATCTCATCGAGTGGAATACACGGAGATAAAAAAATCGGCATAATACAAATCTCGTCGAGAGCCGCTACAATGCAAAAGACATCCACAAAGCATACCGAGCATTATACCGCATGTCCTAGCCATCCATACTACTTTGGTGGCATGTGTACCATTAAGGATAAATACATGGCACGGTGAAGTCTCTCAACATGTCTAACCGAATGAAATGCTGAAAGTCATTGCCCATGTGAGCAATGACGATCTCCAAATTCGGTCTAGTGGAATCTCCTGTTGCTTGCAATGGAGCACAGTGGAGGAGTGGAAGTTTGTGTTCGTGCCATTTTTGTACCCGAATGGAAATACCGCAGCATTGCACATTGTGTCCAGTGGGAACAGGTCATCTACTATCGACATCCAGTTCCTGTGCCGGGCCGGCACGTTGCTGAAGTACTGAATGTGCTCGAGGGCAGCACCTATGCCGTGATAATATATGGGAACGTATAGGCACTGGTTCATCTCTATTTCATTTGCAAGGTTTCGCCGAGCCAACCGCCATTGCACTTGGTCTCCATTCAAGTAGTGCGCAATCATTTGGAAACCACAATTGTAACATCCCATGTTACAGTCAAATAATTCCGGGGTCAGAAAATGTGTAAAAAATTTTCGCAAAATTAATTAGTAGGAAAATAATTAATTTCTAAGGTGCGGATAATTTTATTTAAGACGTTTGGATCCAAAAGACTCGACAGGCCGATTGGAAATGAATACTTAATTGGGCCAAGTTGAAAGAGAAGCCCAATTAAGAGGTCGGAGGCCCAACATCAATATGGGGGTGACATGTAGAGAAATAATATTCCCGGGGTAAAAAGGGAAATATTGGAGGCCTTGAGGGGTCAAAATATGAAGTTTGGAAACTTCAGGGGCCAAGTCATAATTTCAGAGATTTGAGGGACTGAAATTAAAGACAGAAATACCTTAGGGACTGAATTGCATAAAATTAGAAGTTGAGGACTCAATTGAATTAAATCGTAAAGGTTGGGGATCGGATTGCAATTGGGGCACATTGAAATTAAATTGCAGAATCGGGAGGCAGAATGGCAGATTCATTCCATTTGCTTTCTTAACTCTTCTTCTCCATTTCCGCTATTCGATTGCCAGAATTCCGGCAATCGATTGACAGAATTCCGCAATTCGTTTGCCAAACTTCCGCAATTCGATTTTGAATCGAATCCTTCCGCGATTATTCTGTCATTTAAGCGCACGGGTCGCGGGAGTGGCACCGCACGACCACTGTCGATTGGGGGTGGAGGCCGGTTCTGGCGAATGGCAGAAACACCGATTGGGGAGGAAGGACGGCTCCCTTGACTACAAGAGGGAGCAACCCCGACCCCTTTGAGCATTTTGCTCGATTGTGGAGGCTCGGAAGCTCAAACCCTTCTCGGCCGAAGGTAAATTCCTAGAACTCTAAATCTTGATTTTGGGGATTTCCGAATTGGGTTGCCTGCTTGTGTTGATGGGTCCGCATTCATGTCGAATTGAGAAATTAGGTCCAGTGTCATCAATTTCCGAATTACAGTGTCAATTGGTTTTGGGTGTGTTCGAATTCGATTATGTTGTTCAGTGTCTTCGATTTTTGATTCAGTGGCATTGGTCTCGAATCTGTGTTGGTTTGGTTCGGTCTCAGTGTGCAATCTTAATGTGGTCTCGGTTTGGGAATTTGATAGATGTCCAATGATGTTTGGTGAGGGCTTGGCATTGTGGTGCAACCTCCAAAACTAATTTGGATAGGAAGGCACCCTCGGCTGTACCAGTATCTTTTGAATTCGATTCCGTGTTGTTTCTGTCAGTTACAATCTGATTCAGTCAGTTGGTGCATGCATCTCAATTTCTGCTCACATATAAGGTCTCAGTGTTGTCCTGGTCTGTGTCCAGTTTCAGTTGTGATGCAGCTGTGATGTAGTCATTGGCTCCTAATCCTCCCTATGACGATTTAAGGACAATCTGAGGGAATGGTGTTTTCCCCATTCTTCTTGAATGTGGTTGGAGACACCTCATTGGAGTGATTGGTGTTGTAGTCTATGTGTGTGCACACTGGTTCGGTCATTAGTTTAGGTTTGGTATTGGCATTGTGTTGCTGAGGTTCTGTTTCAGTTGGCTGTACATTTGTTCCAGTCAGTGCATTTCTGTTCCAGTTGTTCGGGTTTAGCTTCTGTCAATGCATGC
Organism: Ruellia speciosa; assembly: GCA_001909325.1. Classification (NCBI taxonomy): domain Eukaryota; kingdom Viridiplantae; phylum Streptophyta; class Magnoliopsida; order Lamiales; family Acanthaceae; genus Ruellia; species Ruellia speciosa. The sequence goes on from MAYD01488973.1 coordinate 24,061, forward strand.
AGTGTGCTGTGTTGTTGCTTGTGTCTTGCCCGATGATATGTGAATGAGGGCTCGGTAGGGACATTTGAATATGCCACCCCTCTCTTAGGTTTAGAGGCATATTGGTTGGCATTGTCATGTGTTGCCAAGGTTCTGTTTTCAGTGATGCATTCGATCACATTCTGTCTCAGTGCATTGTTGGTTCCAGTATACTGTGTCCTATTCTGTTTGTGCAGTGCATCAGTTTCCAGATTGTGCATTCTGTTTCAGTTTTGCAATTCGGTTTGTGCAGTGTTCTGTCTGCGTGCAGTTTTTGTTGTTGTTAAATCCAATATTCCTTAGTTTCCCCCACACGGCTGCGAAGCTAGATGTCGGGTTTGGAGACTTTGGAAATTGGGATTGGGATTGGCCGATGACGAGATAGGGTCGAGACCGATCCGAGGCCCCCAAGAAATCCATCTTTGGTTCAGTTTGGTCAGTGTGTAGTGTTGCATTCGGGGCAGTTTATGGTGTTCATTGTGTCCTTCAATTTCCTTCATGGTGTTCTTAGTGAATGCATGTTTGGTCTTTGAATTGGCTGATTGGGAAGTGTGGACTGTTAGTGGGCTGTTGGCATGAATTAAATGAATCCAGTGAACTGCGGAAATTAATTATTAGGCTACGAAATTGGGCTTGGGTTTGGGCTTGCAAAACTAATTGATTCAAATCAGTTTGGCAGATCTGTTGGGCCGATTGAATTAATTTATTGCATATTGGGCTCGGTTTGTTTGGGCTGTGGAATTAAAAATTTGATTGATTCAGTAACAGGCAGGCCAGATTTGGACTTGGGCCTTTCTGTTTGGGCCGGACATAAATTAATTAAATTGATTCGGATTGGGCCTGTCGGTTGGGCCTGGGCAGATTTAATTATTCAGTGGGCTTAGACTGTGAATTGTTTGGACCTTTGGACTTAAATTTAATTCCTAATTATGGGATTAAAAGAAATTGAGATACTTAATTAATTTTTATTAAATTAATTATTTGTTTCCTGCGATGATGAGAGGTATGGACAAGTGATCTCGATCAGATACTACACTTGAAACCTCTGAGCATCCAAACAAATAAAACCCGACGGAATAAAAATAATAATAATCAAAAGGATTATTATTTTAATTTAATAGTTAGGCAAACAATTAAATTAAGGCTTTTGAGTTGGATAATTGATTCAAGGGATTAATGTCTGTTTATTCC
>MAYD01488974.1:0-12219 GCA_001909325.1 Ruellia speciosa
TTAAATCTATATTACGAAAATTATAGATGTTATGACTGTCCATTAATCTAACGAAAAAAAAATTACAAAAGTCAAATTCTAACCCATTATAGTTTTCTCCTTTATAATAAATTAAATAAAAACTTATTTAACATGAAATCCACATTTTTAATCTACTCATCATAGCTTAAAGGGATCATTTATGAGTTGGAAAACAAGTAATCTTCCTCCATTATATTGTATGTATACGTAGCAAATTTTTATGAGTGAGTACATGGGAATATGGAGGAATCCTTTAAAAAAATATTTTAATTAGGATATGCACATACATATTTTTTTTTGAAACACAGAATTAAGACATATTTTTTTGGATAACACAACAGTTCAAATTACATCCAAAGCGATTAAAAAGGCAAAACAGATGTGCTAAACCAAGCAATAAAAATTGGAGTTTCCATTAGCAGCCCGTTTGGATAAAAAAAAAAAAAAATCCGCAAATTGATTTGCTTCCCTTGGTCGATGAGCGAATATAATGTGCCCCACATGCCCTTCATCAGAAGTTTAGGATCCTATTCAGCTCGGTTTGCAGGGGATGGGAGGCGTCTACGTGACAAAATGATATGCGGCATTGAAAATAGATGAGTGCTAGAGAGTTCTCTGATTGCTATATTGCAATCGCTAGCAATTCAGCTAACTTTGAGTCCATAACTCCAAGCGAAACAGTAAAAATATAATAGAACCTTCATGATCACGGAGATTGCACCACCTACAGCAGTCCCCAGCTCGCCCAATGCAGAGCCATCGAAGTTTGATTTCCACCAACCAAGAGGAAGGAGAGACCACTCAACATTTCTGCTCGGTTAAGGTTGAAAGGTTGGTGAAATATGTGAAAGCTAGGAAGGTGTAGATGGATGTTTGGCCGACAACCACCACCAAACGAAAAGCTTTGTGTCCTCATTTCAAAGGATGCAATTTGCTTGTGATGCCTGGATGCATCCGCGATTAACAAGAGCTGCCCTTACCGCGACTTTCTTTAGCAGCACCTTCCAAAGGAAAACTTCAACGTCATGAGGTGTATCCCAAGTCCAAATCAATTTAGCTAAAGAACTAAAGTCAAAACGAAGTTGTGAACTAAATGGCGAAAAGAGCTAGAAGAGAATTTACCAATGGATGCGACAGACCCAGCTATGTGGTCTTCCTATGATAAACTTAGCTGCTGCTCAGAGATTGTAGTGAGGAAAGCCTCTCAGCTTTGCATTTCCCAATCAAATGGACTACGCCTGAGCTCGATATTCCAGGTCCAAACCGTGCCCTCCCACTTCCCGAACTCACATATGTAGTATATCCTTGCTTGTTAATACATGATGAATAAATGCGAAGAAAGGTAACTTTTAAAGGAGCTTCTCCCAACCATTTGTCTAGCCAGAATTTTATTTTATTCCTATTCCTGACTTGTGATTAATGTCCTTGGATCCATGTTGAGTGATGACCCATACTCCAAGTTTTTTGAATAGCCTTACAATCTATGGTGGAGGATCTTACTCTGTCAAAGTTGGCAGAATAAGATCGCGCGAATTCCAACCAAATTTGCAGCATAGGATGCCTTTCCACAAGAATCACTGTTTGCACAAGGCCAAAGCCATTTTGCGAGGAGCCCATTATTGAGATCGCTGAGGTTAAAGAGATTGGATCACTGAGATCGCTAATGTTAAAGAGATTGTTGGCTGATGGTTTTGGCACAATAAATTATACTATCCAGATTTTCTAGGATGATCAAAGTGCAGTAGCAGTGGCAGTGGCACTTGCTGTATGCTTTTCCTGCACGGATGAAGCACATCGAAGTTCCATCATTATTTCATATGTGAAAAGGTGTTGAATCGAGAAGTTGAGTTAATGAAAGTCTCTACGAGTGTACAAGTTACAGACATATTTACAAAAACGTTAGCGAAGCCAAAGTTTCAAGCCTTCAGAGCACCACTCCAAGTGATCGACCGTAGGGGGAGTGTTGCAATGTAGTGCATCTTACTTTTTTATGACAAATTTAAATTAGTCAATGGAATAATTTGCAGAGGTCACTTTGGTATATACTAGTATTAGTTTTCAACAAGTGAAACTTAATTATATATACAGTGACTGGTGAGATAATAAGACATTAAGACCCAACTAAGCCTCGTTACAGACAGGAATAAAATTATCCCTGTTAAAACGATGATCCTGATGAAGAGACACCTGTTAGCTGTTACAGATATATTAATAATAAATATGAACAAAAACCTAAATGGCCGAATGCCATTGAATAGATATTTTTTGTGGTGCCAGGCAGGGACTTGGAGGACCACGAAGGAAAATTCCAACACCTGGGGATGCAAACAATAACAGCCAATCACCCCCCGTTTTATCTTCCCCTTTCCTAATACTACTATTACTTTGGAGACACCACCATCTTGATTACACCTCCTCCCAATTTCTACCATTACACATCTTCAATTTTCATTTGTTATGGAAATTATGGAGGGAACACCTTCAGTTAAAGCAGCTGTAACTTCTTACAGGGAAAGCCTTCTTCAAGTTAATCCTTCAATGGACAAACTTTGGACAAATTCTCCCCAGGTACTCAGTCTCTCTGTTTATTTACTGTTTTTCTACTGTTTTTACTCGGTCCTCAGGCTTCTACATGCTCCTTTTGTAGAAGCTTCATCTTGCGAAATCAATAGACATTCATCAGGAGAAGGGGAGCAAAGAAACTGCAACAGAAAAATCTGATGTATATGGTGCAAAGAAGACAGTTACGGAGTGGACACTAGGAATTGAAGAATCTAAATTAAGAGCAACAGCGGGGATTTGGGGCTTGGAGAAGGCGGAGATAGATGAACGGAATAATGAAGGGGAATGGAGCTCTGACGAGGAGCGTGCCAACGTAATGAGGGAATTGGAATTGATTAAGCAGGAGGTGAGTCAGCTGAAGCTTGACATGGCTTTGGTTCTGGAAGAAAAGAGGAGGACGGACAAAGAACGAGACTCCTCCCTGTTGAGAGCAGAGTCCGTCTTGAGTTCATCTGTGGAAAAACTTAACAGGGAGATTGAAGAAATCAATGAAAAGCATGTGCTGGTTGAGTTGGCTCGAATGGAGGCTGTTAGGGAATACGAACAAGTTGAAGCTGAAAGAAGAGAAGGGGCAGAAAGATATATGGATGAGATAGAGGAAGCTAGGAAGAAAAAGCAAGAGATGACTCAGGAAATAGAAGATGCAATGGAGCTGGAAAAGAAACTGGCCGTAACCGTATCAGATGTCAACATGTTATCTAGCAAACTAAAGCAGGTTAAGGAAGCAGATAGGGGAGTAGAAAGAAAAGAAACCTGGAGAAACAAGGTCGGGTCTGATATCCACCAACGGGACAAATCAGGTTCCGCCTCTTCATTGCAGTTGGCAATGAAAAAGCTGGAGACTGCAAAGCAGGAATTGTATGCAGTTAAGGAGGAAAGCTTCCAGTTTATGACTTCTATGGATATTGTAAGAAACGAACGCAAGCTAGTTGGTGACGAATTAGCTAAACTAAGGAATAAAGAAAAGAAATCAGAAATGGCTATTGAGAACCTCAAATCAAAGCTTCTGAGGGCTAAAGCTAAGCTGGAAGCGACATCTGCAGCCGAAGACAAAGCTAAATCAATGGCCTCAAATATATCAGTCACGCTTGAACAGCTCAAATCAGAAGCCGAAGAAGCTAAAAAAGAACAGGCCCAGATCAGTGAGGAAACTGCAGTCATAAAGGCAGAAATACAGAGTACAGAAACAGAGATGTACTTGGCCGAGGAACAATTACAGGTAGCACAGCATAATCTCAAAGTAGCCAAGTCAACAGAAACAACAGCCCTTGAGAATCTGAAAGCACTTACTGAAAAGACAATGAGAAATAGAGCTTCATCTTCTCGTCCTGGCTCGAGAATCACAATCTCCAGGTTTGAATACGAGTACCTGATAGGGCATGCTGCAGGAGCCAAGGAAATAGCAGACAAGAAGATTGCAGCAGCACAGACCTGGATTGAAGCTTTGAATGCAAGCGAGAAGGAAATGCAGATCAAATCTGAGCTCCTGAGAAGAGCAAGTAGAGAGCTCGGAGTGGAGGAAGAAGGCGTAATCAAAAGATCAATGAGTTTAAGAAGAATGGTTGAGGATGACTTTGCAAAATGGAGACAAAGCATGGAAAGTGAACATCATAAACCTGGAACTTCACTTCCCAGGAAAGCAACAAACAGGAGTGTTAGAATGACACCTGCCAGACGAGGAAGGGGTAGAACTGCTGCATCTCCACAAGTTCGAGGTATGCCAAGATCAACATCTTTCACAGTCAGGAGAAGAAGAAAGGTTATGCCAAATTTAGTCACATTCTTCAGCAGAAAGAGCAGCAAGAGACATCCATAACCTGTGCAAGAAAATGTACAACAAAAGAAGAGATTGTGTCCTGCAAAACATTAGGCTATGTAATGCATTTTTCAGTCAGTAGATGAACATCTGTTGGCAAGTTTTACAGGAATCTGATAGTACCTGGCTGTAGCATATTCTGGTGAGTTAGCTATATCCATAACAATAAGAGCAAATAACATGTTCAAAGTAGTAATTTGGAGCCGGATGCTATATGGCCAGGCATGCCAAATCATAACAACGCTTCATACATATATTTCCAGCTCATGAAGTATGCAAATGCAATACACTGTTGATGGCAGTGCAATCAGACATAACGAGCAGGTTACCATAACTTCACTGAAAACAACTTATAAAGGAAATCATCTCCCTTCATTGCAAACTCATCTTTATGCTAAACAGAATCAGAAATTAACATCTGCAACTCAAATTTACTATCAAGTATACTTCACCAAAACCATTAGACAGATATAGAATGTCAAAGGCACCCGAACTTAGGATCAATGCACATCACCTCATTTTCCAAATATCACATATCATGATGAAAAAAGATTACACAAATGGGCACTTTTGAAGAGATAAAAATTACTTAGCTTTCAGCAATCATTTTTAACAATTCAGCAATGCGTTATCTTCGGCTCATACAAAATTTATTTACAAAAGGAAACATTCGAATCAAAAAAGTACAAAACAAACAAATGAACAAATTATATTAAAAATTCAACTTAGTTTCTACAACTTGAGTATGTCTCACCAAATCAAAACTTTCAATACAATAGAAAAAACTGACTGGAAGCACTTTTAGCTACGTATTCAGATTAACTCATCAATCAATATACGATATTTACCACTCCTCCATAGATTGGCATCACCCAGAATTACTCATAAATCAGCTTCTTCATAACCAAACTAACATATTCTTCACAAACTAGACTGTGGAACGAAACCAGACAGAGAGGACAGAAACCTTCCAACATTAACTCCACATTCAATGGCATTACTGAGGCTGCTAGGCAAGGTTTGGCTGCAGCTGGAATGAAGGTTCCGAAGCCACTGCTGTACCCTTTGTCATCGTCTGGTACTGAGAAGGTAAAATAGGTGGTAAAGGCTGAGTTTTGTATATTTGGTTGTATGCAACATCTTCATCAAAATCACTGCCTTGGCTCAAGGGAATTGCAGAAGCAGTTGTAACTGATTCCGAGGCAATCTGGTGCTCAGGTGCCCCCATAACTAGTTCACCTTGATTAGAAGGTACACTGACAAGTTCTGCTGCAGCAGGAATACTGCAATAAACTTGTGTCGCCAATTCAGGTATCTGAGTTGCAAGTACCTCTTTATGGGCTATTGATTGAGTGATATTTGCAGCCTTTGGAAACCCAGGTTGCTGACTAGAAGAACCAGTAACACTGGAATCAAAGGTGGTGCACTGCATTGACATATTGTGATACTGATTTGGTCCTACAGGCACCAAATATATTGGACAAGGTTGGTTTTGTGAACTGGGAATATGCTGCATCTGAGGATGAGCCATAGGAAATTGGTATAAAGGATAATAAGGCGATATTGGCACCGAACCGGTATAATGAGGTACATAATGCAGACCTCCTTGAGGTAACTGTCTCTCGTATTGTTGTTTCACTCCATCCAGGGGTTGGGATGGAGGATATCCAATTATCTGAACTGTTTGTTGTGCCATAATATTAAGTGGAGGATCCGATGCAGGATTCTCCGACGATTCCTCTGGGCCAACTTGGATCAATGGCTCCAGGAAATTTTCAGTTTTTGGTGGAGCAGCTGCACTTCCAGCACTATTTTCACTGTAAAAACCAGATACACAAAATCAAAGGTTACTATCCCATTCCCAGGCAATACAAGGTTTAATAGATTTCAGAAGCCACTTTTAAAAGGCAGGCCCAAGAAATTAATACATATGCTATCTATAATATCACACTAATGCTGAGTGCCGAATCTGCAGCGAAATCAAGGGTGGTTCGTTGTTGACATTGAATATTCGAATTTCAAGTCTTTCCGCCTCCTGACTTAGTATCCTCAAGGATTGCAAAAAACCAAGCAGCCAAATTTCCCAGGTACACATATTTTGCATTTTCAATACCAAGTAAGATTAAGACTACATATCAGATTGTCCACCGAAATGAGGACCACTATACATGACATTGTTCACCAACTTCCCATTCAAATTGGAAAATCAATTCATATATATAAAAACCCTCCGTGTGTGTGTGTGTGCATCACGTTGTTCAACAAATTGTGGGTAAACAATTCAAGTGAATTTAGTCGCTAACTACTCCCTTTAATCAATAACCACAACTTGCAATTAAAATTGACAAATTCAATTCGTGTAACACAGTCAATGTGCAAGTGTTAGAAAAAGATTGGGTACCTTTCAAGGGAGGCCGATGAGGGAACCCTCACTTTTCTGTCGAGTAAATTCCAGCCCTTCTCATCGCCCTGCGCAACACCTATCGCCGGCGAATTAGACATAGAAAACGAAGAATTAGTCGAACCAAAGGACGAACTCGTTTCCAAAACTAACGACTCTGGGCCGAGCTTCCCCCCGATGCCGCCACTGTTACTCCTGCTATCCGACGGAACCTCCAAATCCGTCCCCAAGCCCATCAACAACCCAGAATCCGCAGACTGCCCCTTCTGCAAAATCCCAGTATTCTTCAAAGCATCAGAAAACCAAGTGTCCGATTTCGGATCAAGTAGGGTAGAACCGAGGGACTCGGGCTTGAGTGCGAACAGGAACAATCTGATCCTCGCCGGAGGTGCAATTCGATCGTGCTCCTCGAGCATGATCGAGAGATCCTCGTCAGTAATTACTGAAATTAACGAATCGAGGTCCTCGTCCGGAAGCTGGTACTTGAGATGAAACGGGCGGTTATGGAAAAGAACACGGGAGAGGTGCGCCGCGAGTGCAGAGAGGGATGAGGCGGTTCCGCGGCGGTCCAAGGCGATGATACGAGTCTCCCCGCCGGCGTAAAATAGGGACTTATCGTGAGGGCGGGGCACGATGTGACCGCCGTAGCTGCACATCAGACGAAGCTTCGATGGGGCGATTGGGGGCCTGGGGGAGGTGGCCGCCGTGGTAGGAGCAGCGGACGCGGCCGGAAGCGGTGGTTCCATGGAGAGAGTTTGGGTCTTTGGGAGAGAGGAGGGAAGGGGAGAAGAGAAGGGTTTTAATAAATCCGGCGGTCATAGCTGGGAGACACTAGCAAGGTCGTGAAGCCACCGTTGATTTTGATAGGGACCACGAGTCGCAGGACCTTGGATGTGTCTAATATAACAGCTGGAGCGTCATGCGTGGCGCGGTAATTACGCATACATGATGATGCTGAATAGGCGAATATAGAACAGAAATTTAAAATTAGGTGCTTAAAATATTATTATCTATTTATATACTTCCTCCGTTTCTTTTTATTCGTTACACTTCACTTTTTTCACGCATTTTAAGGAGGATCACTTTTTCCAAAAATACCTTTAGCCCCACAATATAATAACAATCACACCACACACACACAAAAAGTCAAACAATGGGGCCCATTCCAAAAATACTCTTCATTTCACCCTAAAAATTTATCCAAAAAGGAAAGTGTAACAAATAAAAAGAAACGCCCAAAAAGAAAAGCGTAACAAATAAAACGAAACGGAGAAAGTACTTTCATTCTTTTTTACTCGTTACACTTCATTTTTTACGTATTTTAAGGAGGATCATTTTTTCCAAAAATATTCTAGACCCTACAACATAATAATAATCACATCACATACACAAAAGGTGTAACCACTAAAAAAATATATAAAAAGAAAAATGTAACGAGTAATTAAATATGGAGAAAGTATATAAAAGCAATACTATGGTTCTTTTCTCCTTTACCTATTATAACTTCTATTACGAGTGTTTCAGATTAAATTTTACTTTTTATTCAAAGTGAAATGCATTTTTCTTTATATAATTTAATGAAAATTTTCTCTTTTCTATTAAATATGTTTGTCTATATAAATTAACTATATATATCAAGAAAATAAATAAATCAACAAATTTTAAAATATAAGCAAATAAACAAATCATAAATTTTATAAATGAATCTATTTTTTTATATTTTGTTATTACTACTTGATTCTTTACTTACTACATCATTCATATTTTTTTCAAAAAAAATCTTTTCTTAAAATATATTTACATAAAATAATTAGATTTTAAAAAAAATTAATATTGTATAAACACGTACATCGAACGGAGCAAATACTAGTTCTATATATAAAAAAAGAGCATAATTTTAATCAATTTTGAGGTTGGATTTGATTTGAATGATTTTGATTGAATTTAATTTTTTAGTCCTAACAATGTAGAAAGAGGGCTCGAATCTATAATTTTCAACTATTCAATCCCTCAATTTACTCATTCTTCATCACCCCTTTCAAATTCTTTCAAACTTCAATATTATATCTGTAACACTCCGGCCCACTACAAGGTCGAAGGTGGTTACGTGGGTATTACATTCTTCCCCACTTGAGAATGCAACGTTCTCGTTACACCTCGATCACACTCCAAATTTCCAAGGATCTTTGACTCACTGCAAAGTAGGGTCAGCATACTTAACCTTAGAGTTCTTATGGGATGGTCACCAAAAAAGAAATGTGCACCTTGTTGATATGAGTAGTTTTTCAATCCTTTTAAGTCATCCCATCTCGGGCTATTACATTATCTAACTCTTATACTCAAACAGTTTCACCATTTTCTTTTACATTTTTAACATTATTTCATCAACAATCAGTAACAGCATTAACTCGAGTACTTCAAAAATGGATGAGAACTAGCTGACAACGACATCTCATGGGGTAAAAAAATAGCATAATTGTAGTGTTTTAGCATAAGATTGACGGCACTCGAGGTATATTTTTTGTCAAAAAAAAGTAGAAGAAAACACCCTGGAAGAGATTTATTACCAAGGGCGCACGCATGGGGTCGCCTCGGTGGGCGCCCAACGAGGGGGCGATAGCCTGGCTTATACCCTATTGTATTTTTAAAGAGAAAATATAACAAGAATATCCTAAAAGATTTATTGTTATTGTTATCATTTTATTGAAACATAAACCATGCTTTTATTTATAGAGCATAGAAAATACAAATTAGGAAATAATATCACTAGGATATGCAATAATAAAATAAAATCAAACTAAATGACAAATCTTAATAAAAATATAAATCAAATCTAATTATTCCTTATTATTAAATAAGTTCCAATAATCATATGTCCAACATACCTATGGAGTGCCTGGCATTTTTTTTATTTTTTATTTTTATATGTTGATGTTACGAGTAATTGTGATTGAGATTAGTCCATTTAACCCTGAAAGTAATATTAGGTATTTTAATTTTGCAGGTTACATTATAAGATTTTGGAAATGATGACATTGACTATAATGAACAGTTCATCATTTCAGAAGTTTTCTCGACCGATTCATATGCGATTGCTTGGTCTAAAACAGTACTGTTAGTATTGAGTTCGAGTTGATAGTTGCTTTGCACAAGAATAACAAGAAGAAAAAGCTATTGAGATGTGCTCGAGAGAAACGGTATAGGGGGATGCAAAGAGACATGGATTCTCATGCGAGACCGAACACGAAGACGAAAGCCTGCAAATGCTCTTTCTATATAATCCAACAGAGAAAGGATGGTAGCAGTTGCGGTATCCGTATAACGACCGGTACTAGGGTACGCACAACCATGTGTTGGTTGTTTATTTAGAAGGATATCGGCAGATGAGCAGGCTGAGCGCCAAGTCCAAGAAGATTGTGAGGGACATGACAACATTCAATGAAAACAATTTAATGACTGAAATACAATACACCTGAGATAGAAGAAAGTGTGAAGAACTTTAAAGTTATCTATGAGGAAGCATATGCAATATACCATGCTTAGCTTTGTGAAAGGTCTGTTCATCTTATTTTTCAAGGATTTCTGTTACTTTTATTATATGGAAGTTGATATTGTGGTTAATATGTCTTTATAGTACATTTTATTTGTGTTGATTATAATGACAAGATTTTAATAAAAATATTTGAACTATAATAAAATATAAAAAATAAATATTCATTTATGAAAGTAAAAGTATACAAAAACAAATCATCTGGCATCACGTCATTCCCGCAATATTTGCTCAATCACTGGGACATGTAGCCTCGCCACCTTTGGGGGCATGTAACTGCATAATTAATTTATTAAATCCTAAACCCTAAACTCTAATAAAAAATTACCATACTAAACCGTAAATCCTACACCGTAATAAAAATTTACCAATTTGGACTAATTATGATTTTTTTGTAAAATTATTGATTAATTTATATTAGTTGAAATTTACAATAAACAGTATAGAATGTGCCGAGTGCACGCTCATTTGAATCGAAACGATTTCAAAACTGCCTTACGACGAGGTCAAGGGGGCAGCCCGTTGCGGGGATTGTGGTAGCGTCCCGAAACCTAAATGGTATATAAGAATTTCTAACTAGAAGAAAATAATAAATTAAAACTAATCAATAGTTGTGTCACTTAGCATTTTTCAGTTTTCTGGTACTTTTTTACTAACGGGTGCAACCTTTCATTTCATAGCAGCATGCAATCTCTATTGATAGAAAAGTAATTAATAATTAAAATTCACAATTAGTCATAACCCTTAAATAATTATTAACTAATTAATAATGATTAACCCTAATTAACTCTAATTTTATATTTTTAAATACTAATTCATTGTTAATTTCAAATAACACAAATTAATCAATATTTTGCAAAAATTCATAATTAATCCTAATTAGTTATTATTAACCTTAAATTAAATTTTACAAATAAAAAATTAAATTAATAAAAAAATTTAAAAAATGGGGGACACCCCTGCTCGCGCCTCGCCTTAGGCCAAGGCGCTCCAGGCGCCCCCTCCATTTTGCATGGAGGGATTAGGGTTTAGGGTTAGGGGAAAAATAGTCTTTTGAAGGAGCAGAGATTAGTAAAATAATGCGATAAATAGTAATATCCTATAAATATTGGTGTGGTGATATTACAAATTGATAATAGTAATGGACTATCTGTTGAGTGTCGCATCTCAACCACGTTCATCACAGACCATTAGACCACACCGTCGGCACTACTTCTTTGCCCTATAAATCTCAATAAGTCACCGAAGCATTTGATCGAATACATTGTGGGAAATATTTGGAAAGGCATCTAAGCACACAAAATTATCCCAAAAATATTCCATAGAACAGTAATGTAAATGAATTCCTACAATTTCAAACTCTCAACATGAAACTACTCCGAAATTAACCTCATGCCCACTCTCTTCTCATCATTATAGCTATGAAGTCAAATTGAATGAGGGAAAAATTGTACTTGTTCGGCGACAAGAAATAGAAATTATAGGAGTGAAAGGAGTATGGCTGTGAGATCAAGAGATAGAAAGTGCGACGGTTTTGCGACAATCGGTTACTAGTGGTTGTGGCTAGTGATTACTATGGTGAGATTTAAGGGGAGAAAGGAGGGGGGAGGATTTAAGTGATACTAGGACTGTAACACCCCCAAATTCCATTTCGAGAATATTGGGATTGTTACCGCCACACCTCACGAACGGGACACGGGTAGCCGAGCCCACTCGTGAGATGCTAAGGCTTAGGGTTTAAAATAAGCAGTAAATAATAAAAATTAATATACTAGATAAATTTAAAATTTATATAATCAGTGGGCCATAAAAATATCAATACTTTAAAAAGAAATTGTCGCAGCGGAAAAGAAAAAAAAATAGTTTAAA
>MAYD01488991.1:0-14892 GCA_001909325.1 Ruellia speciosa
ATCATGAGAAATAAGTAACCCGTAGCTCACGGGAATTTGATGTGATGTATGATCTCGATGTATCCCTTGGGATAGGGATAATGTAGTCTACTCGCGTAGAACGATCGCTCGTAGACCCTAGAACCAATTATGCCCTTAAGTATCGACCAATCCGCATAGAATAGAAACTTAGATTAGCCTTCAGAAGTAGCCATTAGATCTCCAGTTAGTCAGTCGTTCAGATCTTCAACAGATTCAGTCAGCCGGATTGCCAGAATCAGCAGGTCAGTAGCACAATCTCTCATAACCAGATTCGCAGTATACAGCAGTTAGCATTCATTGTCAGACAATAGTCAGATCAGACAGAGTAGGATTCAGAATTCAGCATGTCAGTACGGCACGTCAGCCTAGTCAGTCGAGTAATCCTGAGGACAGGATTAAACCCAAGTGGGGGCGAGTGTAACACCCGGTGTTACAACACGTCAGAAAATGAGTAAAAAATTTTTTCGCGAAAATAATTATAGGAAATAATTATATTTTAAGAGGTGGAAAATTTAATTAAGGACATTTGAGTTGGATAATTGATTGGGCCCAAGTTGGCCACAAAGCCCAATTAATTATTCGGAGGCCCAATTAAGACTTGGAATATTTATTTAAGGAAAAATAAATATTCCCAAGGGCGACAGATAGAGATTTGCATGGAACATTTTAGATTGAGCATGCAGATGAACAGACCTTCAAGAAATGTTCAAGATTGAGCAAGAAATTACACAAGGCAGAAGCCGGAATCAGATTAAGGCAAATGTGCAAAAGTGTCCGCACAAGGAGAAATGAGCGGACATTGTCAAAATACAGGATGAGCGGAAAAGAGCCACGAGCGGAAAGTGAAGAAATAGCAGAAATAACAGAAATGAGCAAAACGCTCATTTGTCCGCACATCAGAAAATATCCGCACAAATGAGCAGACAAATGAGCGGACAAAAAGAGCGGAAATGAGCAAATGAGCGGACATTTCGGAAATGAGCGGATTTCTGACATATTCTTGCTTGGTGCGAAAATGAGCGGACAATCGTGCATGGCGCAAATGAGCGGTGTTACTGTAGCAAGATGACACAAATGGAAATGACCATTCACGTCATGAGCAAAATAAGCGGATACTAGCTGTGTCACTTACTGAATCTCGTCCTGTATAAATAAGGACACTTAGACCATTCTGCTCATTCATTCATCTTCTACCTTCAGACTTCCTCTCCCAAAAACACACTCTGCCAAAATTTATCCTGCCCGATTGCTCTTCAGTTCCTGCTCAAAATTGGAATCCGACTTCGGAATTTGAATCTCCTTGTCAAGGTAAGCAATGTTATCCCTTTAGAAATTCCATGTTTCAATTTTGGATTTTTGGTCATTTTGGAAACAGCCACTGCCCATTTGGATTATTGGATGAAAATGACGGATTTTAGTGTTGAAATGATTTACTCCATGTTAGAGAACCATTCTGCCGATTGGATGTTTGATTCCAGCCCTTAGAATTTGAATCTGGAAATTTTCGAATTCTTGGAACCATGGCCGAATGCATAGCTGTTCAGAAATGGCGGATTTGGCATGAATTGAAACGATAAAGATGGGCACAGTGAACAGTGCACAGTTACGGGTGTAATGGGCAGATTTCAGAAATTAATTTTGGACTTAAGATGTTTGAATGTTCATGTGTGTTCATCCCAATCTTCATCATGTTCTTGCTCATTTTTGCTTGAATCCGTTTGGAGCAAGGAAGAAGAAGAAGAAGAGTTGTTTTTGCTAGACAATCATGAGTTTCCCCACTTACCAAGGCCCGCAAAATCAGAAAAGTGGACAAAGTGACATGATTAAAATCTGAAAAGGGGGATTTCTATCATCATGAGACCCTCCACTTAATTTAAAATACTAATTTTAAATTGGGATAGTGGAGGATGACTTGGATTGTTGAATTTGGACTTGTTAAAAGTGTTGGGCTGCTGAAATTAATTGTTGGGCCATTGGATCATTTAAATTCCAAGTAAGGGAATTTAATTTATTGAATTTGTTAAATCAAGAGGGATTGATGGGTTGTTGGACTCTTTGGACCCAATTAAATTCAAAAGGAATTTAATTGGACTTTTTGTGCTTGCAAGAAATTATGGATTGGGCCTACCGGGCCAAGTATGGACTTAATAAGATTAAATTAAATTCCATGGATGGGGATTTAATTTTGGGCTTGATGAATTTAATTAAATTCTAAATAATAGAATTTAATTTGGCTTTATGGAATAGGACTTGAGATTTATTCCTTTTAACCCATTTTATTGTATTAATTATCCTAGACAATTTTATTTGTCTAAGTCATTTATTGACTATATGGAAGGATAATTAAATTAGGTTCTTTCGCCTCGTAGGTGAACCCGAACCCGATCATAGCGGCCACTAAGACGTGATAGTTCGTGTAGCCGTTTCCAGTCAAGAACTCAGAAGACTGTAGATTAAGGTATGGAAACATACATCGGGCACCCATAAGCCCCACCTAATTATAAAGTACCGAATTTCACTCGGTCGGGTAAATTTAAATATTCGCATGTCATGAATTAATTTCTTATACATGCCTTTAATTTCCGCAATTTAATTATGCGTGATATGCTTGATCTTGATCTATGTGCCTTACGTGCTTTGCTTGTCATATTGCATAAGACACGTTATTTCCGAACTTGGCTTCGCATGTGAATCGATTAACTATTGGCACATTCAAGTGATCACCAATGACGATCATAAAAATATTACTATATCCTAAAAGACGTAAGAACGTACACTGAAAGAAATGAGTGGATAAGCTTTCGGGTTGATCGCCTTAAGCTTTGTGGGCTGCATGTTAACGTAAGTCCCATATTTATGTCTGTTCTACTCATCGGGGGTAGCTCCCCTTACAAGAGGTTTGTCGGTAATTTGAGAGCAGTTTGAGAGTGTGAACTGTAACGCTAGTCCCCTCTCAACTCTGTTGAAGCTGCCTCCACCTGGACACAAAGATCGGGTGATTCCATCTGTCTCAGGTTGTGGTACGCTAATGCATGATTATTTCCACTCATCGCATTTGATATTCCCGCACTCGTGGAACACGCTAAGTGGGGACTGTCCGCATTGCACGCGTTGATGGTGTCCTGAGTTGTGCCGTGAGTGGGTTCCGTGTGGAGGCAAATGCTAACTATACGTATAATTTGGCCAGCAGCTCCGAATATCAATACGTATAGCACCTATATCTCCCCCATGTTGGAGAATGGGTGTTGACTGTCGCATGATTTAAAGTACACGATTTTAAGCTGCTCATCGCTTAACCCGTTTCTAAATCGCGCATTGCATTTCATGATTTACGAACTTATGCCTGTTGCATACTTTTACTAGACTCAAGGTTAATATTTATGGATATATTACCTTGATGCTCATGTTGTGTGTGGATTGCTTACTTGCATTGTATGCTCCCATACTTAGTCTCACGACTAATGATGCTATATTATGCATCTCAGGTCGTTATGATGGCCGCGAGGATACACCTCCGGCACAGCGTTCGTAGGGGATCAGGTTATCGCCTGATGGGTTGTGAGGGCGAGTGAACTTTTGCTAGTATATCTTGCCCTAAATTTTGTGACTGCAGGTGGTGGCCGACGTGAAGCCCTTTTGGATTTTCTTTCTTTTGAACTCTCATGTAATTTGTTTAATCGGATTGTACTAAGTGGCCGAGTCCCGGTGTGGGACATGACTTACTACTTCCGCTTGTAATAACTTTTAACTACTTCTATTGCTTTCTATGTTTCCAGTTTTATTCAAGCATGAGCTGTGATCGTACGGGACCTAGTTCCGGAAAGTCCAGCGTACTCTGATAGGATGAGGTCATTTATTAGCCTTTGACCGAGCTTATCATGAGGTTTAGGACTAGACTTCGTGATAAGTTAGGTGTGGCGGTAACGTGTCCAGTTTATGGGAATTGGGGCGTTACATCGAATCAGAGTTCGGACGAAGAAGTTATGACTTAAAATGTACAGGCTGCGCAGGATGAACAGTAACAAGCGGTCGGCGGCACGGTCGGCGGCCAAATGCTCTACAGTAACCGCACGCCGAAAGCAGCAGCCTGATGCAATTTTTAAACAATGGCTGCTGGCTGTCCCCTCTTGAAACTTCCAATCCCACCTATAAATAGACCCCCTCCCCTCCCATTTTCATCACAACAATCTCCGTTCTTCCCTTGCTCGTAATTCTTGACCCTAGGGAGGTGCTCGAAGAATAGATACGTTGCCTTGATACGTGATATACTATTCTTACGTTCATACGTACACGTTATACTTGACTGTATGCTCGATATCTATAATGCCGATATGCTGTTACGTTCTTTATGATATGTTGATGCATTGACGCATGATATTATGATATGATCATTACATGGCATATTGCATGACATTACATTGCCGATATATTTGGCTGTGGCAAGCCTGATCGATCACGACCATACTGATGCCTGGCCATGTGCATGGCATCTGATTCCTCCGCCTGGCCGTGTGCATGGCGTCGAGATGATACTGATATGAGCCCCTGGCTGTGTGCGAGTGGCTGGCCCCTGGCCGTGTGCGGGTGGCCGACATAGGTAGGTGCCGGCCTAGGCATGTATTGCACAAGCATATAGGTTAGGTGTATGCTGCATTGTGGTTGAAGCGCTGGTATGGGACAGCGTAATGTTTTACTATTCGGTTATTTATTGTTATGATGCATGATTAACCTTTACCCCTATTCCCCACTCATGTAATCTCTTGCTCACTACGTTGTACTGACTCCCTTGTCTGTGTTTGTTTTTAGATACTCCCGGAGGCGCGACATCATGATGGGTTATTGGGGTTCGAGCGATCACCCCTAATATAGGATGCATTTTGTCTAATTAAGCAGAGATGTTATCTTTTGTCAAAACAGGGCTATGCCCGGATACGTTGTCGAACTCTTATAACTGATATTTTGCAGTAATGTAATATTATTAATTATTTATTCTGCTGCGATGTCTGTATACCCGGCCTTGTATTAAGGAGTCTAGACTGACTGGCCACCGGTCTGGGCAAACTAATACGGCAGTAGCGTGCTCGAAAATGGTTCCTAATTTTCGAGGCGTTACAGAGTGGTATCAGAGCTAGAATAACTAAATAATTTCCTAAAAACCGGTTAGACATAGGTGGTGAGCGTGTGCGGGGGATGCATGTAGCATAGGAACTGCATTATTGTTTACTTTTTTAGTGCGCCAAACCCAAACCTGACCATGGAATGTCGAGTCCCATGGTAGGAATTAGGGAAACTCCAGTGAGTTATTTATGTGCTAACCCTTAACCGCGGTAAGTAGTTTACTAACCCTCTGTTAGATCAGAATGCCGCCTAGGAGAACCATGGGAACAGGTCGATGGGGTAGGCCTAGAAGGAACCTCGAACCCCCCAGAGACGGTGTTGAGGAAAGGACCCGACATGTCTTTCCAGATGAGGAGAGGGCACCCCGAGAAGTACCTAGGGAACCCGAGGAACCCACCGTAGAACCGCAGCAACCACCACCACCACAACCTCAACAGCAGCCAAGCACAGTGCCAGCATTTGATCCGACAACCTTCCTCCAACAGATGATGGTGACGTTACAGGCCTTGGGGCAAGTTGTCCAGGCTCCTGCCGTAGCAACTAAGCCACGTCCAGCCCAGATGCACGTGGACTACATTGAGCTTGCCACACGCCACCGACCACCGGTGTTCACTGGAGGAGCTGACCCTTTCAAGTTTGATAACTGGGTATACCAGATGACCAGAATCTTCCAGTACATTGGATGCCCTGAAAACTGCAAAGTGCTAGTTGCCTCACACTTTCTGGACGAAGCTGCATTGTATTGGTGGCAGTCAAGCGAAACATCCTTAACGGCACAGCCAGGATTTGGGTGGACAAAATTCAAAGAGGTTTTGAGGGACCATTTCTACACCCCTCAGATGATTAACGCGAAGAAACGTAAATTCCTGAACCTGGCACAGGCTGATAACATGATGGTGACCGAGTATCATCAGAAGTTCGTGGAGTTGATGAGAGTTGCTCCAGAGTTGGTTCCTACGGATAAAGACAAGGTGGAACGATTCGTTGACGGTTTGAAGCCAGAGATCAGCGTGGGTATTGGGATGACTGCACGAGCATCACTCTCTGTAGTATTTGATCAGGCGCTATTCATGGAAAGAAGAAAAGTAGAAGAGCGCCGAGCATGGCAAAGTAAGAAGCGAGGACGGGAGTCTCGCCAAGTGAAGGATAACTGAGGTGGTACCCGTCAGCGTGTTGACGGGGGACGACTAGGAGGATCTACGGGACGCGGAGGTGGTCAAACTGGAGGACGTGGGTGAAGCAATGGAGGACCGCCTCGAGACACAGTTCAAGGGAACCCACATCCGCGAGCTTGTTGGCAGTGTCAGGAGGTGGGGCATCTTAGGAAGGATTGCCCTCAGCTTCAAGGTGGGCAGGCACATAACACCGATACTAGGGCACGAGGAAAGGCACCCCAGGCGGGACGTGGTGGCCGCCTGAATGTAGTAGAACGAGCTGAGGCTGAGCGCTGGGACGACGTCCTTGCGGGTACGAACTAACTTGTTGCGTTTTAACCATGTTCATTTTTGCCCTAGTGAGTTAGGCTTAGGACTGTTAACGTTTATGCCTTAGGATCGATGCTTATCGCATCAAATTCTGCTTTGGTACTATTCGATACCGGTGCGTCTTGCTCTTTCATTGCCTCTAGCTTTGTACGTAGGCATGACCTTGGACCTTTAGTACCTTTCCATATGCCGATATCCTTACCATCCGGGGAGATTAGGAATTGTGAACAAATGTTGCGAGATACTCCGATCACGATCGAGGGGAAAGAATTCAAAGCTGACCTAGTGGTGTTTGATTTAGCTGAGTTCGATGCGATTCTCAGCATGGATTGGCTGGGACCCCATCATGTTCGGATCGATAGTGGTATTCCGCGTGTTTTGTTCCGCAACCACCATGGTAAATGCATTTCTTACCATCCTACTCCCTGTTACCTTAGTATTAAGATAGTATCTCCCTTGTCCCTGTGTTCATTGTTGCGCAAAGGTTACCCTGCCTACCTTTGCCAAGTTCATGATATGAGATCAGCAGTCCCAACTATCTCAGACATCCATGTTGTCTATGAATTTGAAGACATTTTCCCTAACAAAATTCCGGGTATTCTACCTGCCCGAGAGATTGAGTTCACAATAGAGCTTGTACCTGGTGCTGCTCCGATTTCGAAAGCCCCCTACCGTATGGCCCCAACTAAATTAAAGGAATTGAGTACTCAGTTGCAAGAGTTGCTGGAAAAAGGATACATCCGACCCAGTCATTCACCTTGGGGAGCACCCATGCTATTTGTAAAGAAGAAAGATGGTAGCCTTCGCATGTGTATTGACTACCGAGGGCTGAACCAAGTTACTGTCAAGAATAAGTATCCATTGCCACGCATCGACGATCTCTTTGACCAGTTGAAGGGAGCATGTGTATTCTCCAAAATCGATCTGAGATCTGGTTATCATCAAATTCGTGTAGCAGAGGCGAATAAGCCGAAGATGGCCTTCCGAACGCGATACGGACATTTCGAGTTTACGGTTATGCCGTTCGGATTGACGAATGCACCTGCGGTGTTCATAGACCTCATGCATCGGATCTTCCGGCCCTTATTAGACAGATGCGTGGTAGTCTTTATTGACGACAGTCTAGTGTACTCTCCAAACCATAGAGCACACGAAGGGCATTTGAGGACCGTGCTGACGATGCTTCGAGAACACAAGCTGTATGCTAAACTCTCAAAGTGTGAATTTTGGCTAGAACAGATCTCGTTCCCAGGACACATTGTCTCGGGAGCAGGTATCTCAGTCGACCCAGCAAAGGTTGAAGCAGTGTTGAAATGGCAAGCCCCGAAGAACGTGAGCAAAATACGCAGCTTCTTGGGATTGGTTGGATACTATCGGCGATTCATCAAAGGATTCTCCAGCATTGCCCAGCCATTGACTCGATTACTGAAGAAGGACATGAAGTTTTGTTGGGATGACAAGTGCAATGCGACGTTTGAGAAGCTGAAGAAAGCAGTAACTGAGGCACCAATGTTAGTACTTCCAGACGAGTCTGGCGAATTCGAAGTCTATACGGACGCATCACATCGAGGCTTGGGATGTGTTCTGATGCAACATGGTAAAGTGATTGCTTATGCCTCACAACAGCTAAAGCCTCACGAGCTGAACTACCCGACACATGACTTGGAAATGGCCGTTGTGGTACATGCCTTGAAGATATGGTGACATTACCTCTATGGAGCAAAAAGTAAGATCTTCACGGACCACAAGAACTTGAAATATTTATTCAAGCAAGAGCATATGAGTGGTCGACAGCGGAGATGGATGGAATTGCTCCAAGACTACGACATTGATATCCAGTATGTAGAAGGCAAGGCAAATCGAGTTGCCGACGCACTGAGCAGAAAGGAACACCACATAGTGGGATCATTGGTGTCGATACCAGAGTTGAGAAAGGAGTTTGAGCGACTGGAGATTGAGCTGGTACCCCGAGGTGCAATAGGACAAGTCATCCACGCAATGGTCACTGCCCCGACATTGCTGGAAGAGGTTTGGACGAGTCAGTTGGAGGATGATGAGATGTTAAAATTGAAAGCGAAGATCCAGTCAAGACGAGCCCAAGATTTTCGAGTTGATGAACAAGGAATTGTACGATGTAAGGATCGATGGTGCATTCCTTCATCACGAGGAGACCTGAAGAGAAATGTCATGGAGGAGGCACACAACACGCGATTCTTGGTATATCCAGGAGCAACGAAGATGTACAAGGATCTTCGACAGAGTTATTGGTGGAAGAACATGAAAAGAGAAGTAGCGGAGTTTGTGGCAATGTGCGCAACATGTCAGTGAGTCAAAGTTGAGAACATGAGGCCCATGGGATTGTTGCAGCCATTGGAAATTCCCGCATGGAAGTGGGAATCAATCTCAATGGATTTCGTAACAGGATTACCCCGGAAAAAGCGAGGAATGGATACGATCTGGTTTGTAGTTGATCGACTAACTAAGAGCACCATTTTCTTACCCATGCACCTGAACTGGAGCATGGAATAGTTGACCTAGGCGTACATCTAGCACGTGGTTTGACGATTTGGTGTCCCAAAAGAGATTGTGTCTGATCGGGATTCTCGATTCCTGTCACAGTTCTGGAAGGAAGTACAGAAGGCGTTCGGAACTCACCTTCGCATGAGTACGGCCTGGCATCCACAGTTGGATGGGCAGACCGAAAGGATAATTTGAACGCTGGAAGATATGATGCAAGCATGCATGTTAGACTTCAGAGGAAGTTGGGAAGATCATTTGCCGTTGGTAGAATTCTCCTACAACAACAGCTATCACGCCAGCATACAGATGGCACCCTTCGAAGCTCTGTATGGACGTCGAATCCAAACTCCTTTGTGCTAGGATGACCCTTCAGAACGAGTTGTAATGGGTCCAGATTTGATCGAACAAACGACCGAGATTGTGCGCGTAATTCAACGACGAATGAGAGAAGCTCAAGATCGACAGAAGAGTTACGCGGATCTTGGACGAAGGGATTTCGAATTCCAAGTTGGTGACAAAGTATTGCTAAAAGTATCTCCAGTTAAAGGAGTACAAAGGTTTGGCAAGAAAGGGAAACTGAGTCCTCGATTCATAGGACCTTACAAGATTACCGAACGAGTTGGGAATGTTGCGTATCGTTTGGCTTTACCATTGGAGATAGGACCAGTCCACGATGTTTTCCACATTGCCCAGCTCCGCAAATTCATAGCAGACCCGAGCAAAGTCATTCAACCGGTTGAGATCCAATTGGACGAGAGTTTGGAATACGAAGAGTATCCGGTGGAAGTTATTGATGAAAGGAAAATGTGTTAAGGAATAAAACTATACGAATGGTAAAGATCAGGTGGTCGAGACATGGTAGAGAAGATGCCACCTGGGAAACCAAAGAGGCCATGAGAGCAAAGTACCCAGACTTTGACTTACGACTCTCGACTTAAAGTAAGTTTCGTTTTTCCATTCTGTAGCATCTTCATTTCGTAGACGAAATGATCCTAAGGGGGAGTGGATGTAATACCCCATAAAAATAGAAGCTTAGGAGCCTATGAAAGAGTAGCATGCCTCTTGGACGACAAGAAAATAACAAAGGATGGAAGCGATTGTATAGTTGTGACGGAAATGCATGAACAGTAAATTTAAAAAAATTCCTGGGAATTCTCTAGTTATCCAAAAATTCTAATATTTTACAGGTAGATTCTTTATTAAGTTAGCTTTCCAACACAACTTGCAGATCTTGAATCGGAGTTCGGACGAAGAAGTTATGACTTAAAATGTACAGGCTGCACAGCATGAAGAGTAACGCACGGTCGGCGGCACGATCGGCGGCCGAACGTGCTACAGTAACCGCGCGCCGAAAGCAGCAGCCTGGTGCGATTTTTCAACAATGGCTGCTGGCTCTCCCCTCTTGAAACTTCCAATCCCACCTATAAAGAGACCCCCTCCCCTCCCATTTTCATCACAACAATCTCCATTCACTTCCTTCCCTTGGTAGCTTGAGTTCTTGAGAGCTTAGTGAGTTGAGGGTTGAGAGGGCTTGAGGAAATAATCTTGGAGGGTCAAGGAATGGTCGAGGAAGCTAAGTTTCAAGGGTCGTCGAATAAGGCAAGGGTTTACATTGAGTTTTATTGTTTTAGTACGTAGAAATGTTTTCCCGACAACTATAGGTCAAGAGTGTACATGGCGTTGTTATGCGGCATGTTACTCTTGTCCATCGTTCTTCCCTTGCTCGTAATTCTTGACCCTAGGGAGGTGCTCTAAGAATAGATACGTTGCCTTGATACGTGATATACTATTCTTACGTTCATACGTACACGTTATACTTGACCGTATGTTCGATATCTATAATGTCGATATGCTGTTACGTTCTTTATGATATGTTGATGCATTGACGCATGATATTATGATATGATCATTACATGGCATATTGCATGACATTGCATTGCCGATATATTTGGCTGTGGCAAGCCTGATCACGACCATACTGATGCCTAGCCGTGTGCATGGCATCGAGACGATACTGATATGAGCCCCTGGTCGTGTGCGGGTGGCTGGCCCTGGCCGTGTGCGGGTGGCCGACATAGGTAGGTGCCGGCCTAGGCATGCATTGCACGAGCATATAGGTTAGGTGTATGCTGCATTGTGGTTGAAGCGCTGGTATGGGACAGCGTGATGTTTTACTATTCGGTTATTTATTGTTATGATGCATGATTAACCTTTACCCCTATTCCCCACTCATGTATTCTCTTGCTCAGTACGTTGTACTGACTCCCTTGTCTGTGTTTGTTTTTAGATACTCCCGGAGGCGCGGCATCATGATGGGTTATTGGGGTTTGAGCGATCACCCCTAGTATAGGATGCATTTTGTCTAATTAAGCAGAGATGTTATCTTTTGTCAAAACAGGGCTATGCCCGGATACGCTGTCGAACTCTGATAACTGATATTTTGCAGTAATGTAATAGTATTAATTATTTATTTTGCTGCGATGTCTGTATACCCGGCCTTGTATTAGGGAGTCTAGACTGACTGGCCATCAGTCTAGGCAAACTAATACGGCAATAGCATGCTCGAAAATGGTTCCTAATTTTTGGGGCGTTACAGGCCGAGTCCCAGTGTGGGACATACTTTTGAACAACTCATGTAAACCTTAACTTCTATTTATGCAATTATTTGTTATTCCGCTTTCCAAGTATGATAGCTGTGATCAGAGGGGACATAGCTTCCTGAAATCCAGCGTACTCTGATAGGATGAGATGATTAGATTAGCCTGAGCACCGAGCTTATGCTGGGATTAGGGTTAGATCTCGGGATAAGTTAGGTGTGGCGGTAACATGTTCTGAATATGGAAATTGGGGCATTACATTGGACCTCACTTGAAATGAGGTCGCGATATTTGGAGGCACGGTATAGAAATCGTGGTGGAATACCACGGGTTGTAAGGGCGGCGATTTTTCTGATTTTTATTGCTGACTCATGCCTAGACACCTCATTTGATACGTGTCTTATGAATTTGGTGGTCAGTAAACTCTTAGAAATTAAGAACCAAGTAGATCGTATGAAGAAGCAAGTTGGTGGTGAATCATTTTAGGGCTGGATTTTCTTGGTGAAGGAGAAGGATTTGGACTTTGATTTCTTCAGGTAAGTTGTAGTACATTGTAACACCCCGATTTCCATAAACCAGATATGTTACCACCACACCTAACTTATCATGAGATCTAACACTAAACCCCATAATAAGCTCGGTGCATAGGCTCATACATTAACTAGTCCTATCAGAGTACGTTGCGACTCAGGAAGCTAACTCCCAAAGATCACAGCCATCATGCTTGGAAAGCGATAAACACGTGAGCACATAATGATAATAGATTCGGAGACACGATAGAGTTAATACAAAATGAAGTTAGAGTACCGTCCCACACCGGGACTCGGCCATTTAGATATAGATCGGTTAATTGAATAACAATAAGGTTTGAGAGATAATTTAATTAAACCTGCATAGGACAGTTAAGGGGACGATTAAGCACAAAAGGTTCTCTCGACCTAACATCCCTCGGGTTCTAGCCTGAACCCCTAACACATCGAAGGTATACCCTCACTATCATCCTGATTACCTGAGATGCAAACATAGCATCATTAGTCACGAGACTAAGTATGGAGAACATCATCATTCATTCATTAATGCCATATATGATCATCGAGGGATGCCGAGCCAATATATCCATAAATATCGACTCGGATCCTTAAAAACATTCGTGCACATACATGAGTAACCAATGTTATGCCGTGAGCATTTTCAAAGTATTTTATGAGCAGTTTAAATCATGATTTGAAACATATGCAACAAGCAACACCGGGACCTCTAGTTCATGGGAGAATCCAAGTGCTAACCAAACTTATATACATATAGTTAATGTATGTCTCACACTTGACTACACGCGGCACAACTCAGGACATCATCCAGCGTACAATGTCGATAGTCCCCACTTAGCATGCTCCACGCATACGGGAATTCAGACATGAACCAGAGTGGATTAACATAAATTGAATCTTGACGAACCAAAGTCTAGTGTAGATGGATTCACCCAATTGATACAACAAGACAGAGGCAGTCTCCATTCGCATATGAAAGGGGGACTAATCTTCGTTAGTCCACACCTTCCCTTTGAGTACGCAAGTGAAGGGCAGATTGATTCCGTACGTTGCACCCCATACGGCTGCTATCCCTCACCCCGACCATTTTTAAATTACCGGCAAACCTCATGTAAGGGGAACTACCCCCGATGAGTAGAATAGGAAACATAAATAGAGGATTGGTTTCTCTATATCATAAGAAAGCTTAAGGTGGCCAGTCCAAAAGCATACCGACGGATCCACTCTTCATTCAAGTTTACGTGATTACATCTTTTAGGGATGCATTTGGATTCACTTAGTCGTCATAATCTTCTGATTATTATTTGCCGAATCCTTGCACAACACAAAGATATAATGAACCCTTGATCATACATAGGAGGGCTTAGTATTTTCCATACGAAGCCATATTCGAGTAAGGTATCTTATGCATATGCCACTCAATACACATAATCACATAAAAGGTTTAAGCAAATAAACTCATACACAAATAATCATAGCAATAAACATATAAATAATTCATGACATACGAATTATTTAAATTTATCCGGCCGAGTGATATTCGGCACTTCAATCATTTAATGGGTCTTATGGTTGCCCGATGTATGTTCCCATACCTTTATCGACAATCTTGATAAAGCCTTGTCGTATAAATACTAAATCCTAAGCCGCGGAACAATCGGAAGAGCCTAATCATAATTATCCTCAATAAATTATCCGGGTTTAATAGCTCATAATTCATAAGAATGTTCATGGATAATTTATTAAATTGATTAGATTTGAATCAATAAACTGTTGGTCATAAAATGAGGTTCGGTAGAGTCATGCATAAAAGACTCATTGAATATTTAATAAAATCATGAACTCATTGGAATATAAAATATAGTCGAGGTTTCCATAGAAAGAATTAAATTCTGCATTTGGAATTCAAATCCCATAGTCGAAGTTTTCATAGGGTAAGGCTGTACTCGAGGTTTGAAGCAAAAGGAAGTCATAGGCGAGGTTTCTGAAATGATTTCGAGGTTTTCATTTTACAAGCAATCATCGCCTAAAAGGGCCAAACTTCGCCTAAGGTCACTTTCAGCCTTTAACTGATTCTGCCAACTTTGTGCAGGTTCGTACGAGCATTAATTAAGGCTGGAATGGTACAGTACCATGACGTACATGAGGCCCTTATGCATATTCAAATATTCATCTGAAGATTCATCTTGTTTAACAAGAAATTCATATTGTTCTTCATAAAACGTCCAATTCAATCTTTCCCGAAATTATAAAGATGATGGAAATAGGTTTTCCTACCATTTAATATCATAGAAAGTCAAGATAAATGGGTTTCTATCCTCTCAAGTTTTACTTTCCAAACAGTGATAAAACCCAGTTGTGAAATCTCAAGTTTAAATTCATGGAAATATTATAGAGGATGCAATATATATTTTCCCTACTCAATAACATGGGTAATAAATCATTAATAAGTTCCTAGCCAATTTTTAGCTTCCAAGACCGTTTAAAGGTTAAGATACCAAAACCCATTTCGAGATGTAATATGCAGAAAATCATTTCAATGCAGCTTCAAAAATGAAGATGTTAAATGTAATGCAAATGACATGCTTGCTTTGGGTTTAAAAG
>MAYD01488992.1:0-12418 GCA_001909325.1 Ruellia speciosa
TATTAAATATTTAATGGTTGTAAGAAAATTAAATATTAATGGCTATATTATAAATGTTAATTTTTTCTTAAAAAACCAAAAAGCTAATATGAAATAAATTGGTAAATATTGAATTATTTAGATTGAAGTCGATCATTTGATTTAAAATGCTATAATTAAAATTGAAAAAATTAGATGATGAATAATATAATTAACATGTATTTTTATAGGTAGGTATATATATATACTACCTCCATTTCACAAAAAGTGACACATAAACATAGTAAACACTATTCACATATCTTAGTTTGACTATCATTTGTAACTTATACTTTAAAAAAAAATAGTCATGTGGGGTCTTGTTAGATTCGTCTTAATGAGTATTTTCAAAATATCAACTTTATATATTTTTTACCTATTGATAATTAACGATATTAATAGTTAAAGTTATGTATCGGTAAACGTGCCCGTGAGAAATGTGGGACTTTTTGTGAAACGGAGGTAGTATATTTATTACATTTAATATGATAAAAATAAAGAAAAACGTAACCCACATCCACTTGGGTCGAGTCCGCCCATCCGTCATTTCACGTGGCCTTAGGTGGCCACTACAGTAATTTCATTACCCAGCTCACTAGTCCACAGTCCACAGTCCACATCATTCTTTCATGATTCATACGGTCATACCCCACACCCGGCACGCGGAACCCGGCACCCCCAAGTCCCAGCCAGGGAAACTTGAGACGGCGCCAAACCCTCGTGATCATCCTCACGGGTTCACACCCTCCGTCCTCCCACCTCCCACCTCGCCGCTCATTCTTTTTCTGCTTCAAATCCACGCAATTAAATTAAAAATTCCCAGAATCCACAACCCAAAACTGGGGTTTTTCACGCCTGCCGGGGTTTAACAATTAACATTCCATGGCCGCAAGCGCACCGTAGACGGCAACATCTCAAACCCCCATCCCCATGTCGGCATCTATGTCCAAGCGCAAATTCGAAGATTCCTCCGACGACGACTCCGTTTTCCCATCAAGTCCCACCAAGATGCGCAAAGACCTCCCCTCTTCCTCAAATTCCGCCGCCTCCCCCCACTCCACCGCTCCCAACTCCAACCGCATTCAATTTTTCGTCCGGATACTCTCCGAGCACACGCTCGTGCTCCAGGCATCCCCGGACGACACAATCCGGACGGTTCACGAGAAGATACAGTCGATCACAGGCATTTCGGCCGCGGAGCAGAGGCTTCTCTACCGTGGGAAGCAATTGCAGTGCGATCAGACTTTGGCTCAATGTAAAATTCAGAAAGATGGGAGCTTGCATTTGGTTGGCCGGATGCGGAGCACCGTGTACCCCAAGGCGTGGGGAATGATTAATGATTTAGTCGGTTTGGTTTTCCATCTTGTCCGGAATAACACTCACCCGCCGCCACAGTCAAAGACTATTCGATCATTACTGTTGGAGTTCTTATCATTGCCTTCGGAAAGGAATTTGGAACAATCGTATGGCTACTTGCAGGTTTTCAACCTATTGTCTGCGCCGGCAGCTCTAGTAATGCTCTGCATGTCTTCTCACAAGGCTGCTGCAGAAGAGGCCATTAGAAGCTTTCTTTCTAGCAGTAAGACTGTTTTGCCCGTGTTAGCGCATCATCAGTTTGTGCCAATAATATTAGAATTCTGTAGGTTGCTGAATAACACAGCAGGAATCAGTGATCCATTGTATTGTTTCTGTCGAACTACTCTGGGAGAAATGTTAGGACATGCTGCCATAGGAGGAAAAAAGACAACATTTGGGCTTTGTGATGTATTTCCATTTGTTAGTGAATTAGCTGCTAAGCTTTCCAGTGATTTGAGGTTATGTGGGGAGTCACTCCCAGTACCGGGTCTGTTATGTAGTGAAATAAAGGATTTATCTGGATTATTGCAATATGTGAAGAATGCAATAAGTGGAGAAGATGGGTTTTGTGGCCCTATTGAAGTTCCTTTGCGTGAAGAGCTTTATAGTGTCTTCTGCAATGCACATGAGATTAGCATGTTGCATGTGATTTTTGTTGATTTATTCAGTAAATTAGAGAAGTCTTTGGCAAAAATTGAGGAGGTTGTGGGCTTGGACACGAAGCAGGATGCTGTGATCCTTCCTGGTGGAACAATCTATTTTCTAGCTATCTTAAAAGAACTTCATGGTATTTCAAAACTTTATAGTGGTGGAAATGAGATGTTTTGGGAGGCAATGAAGCAGAGGAAGCGTGGTTTATGTTATCTTATCATCAATTATGCAAAGGGGGCAGAAGAGAATTTGTGGATTATGGAGTGTAAGGAAGTAATGAATTTTCAGGCAAGGAGGCATTTAGCAATGTTAATGCTTCCTGATGTGAAGGATGATTATGATGAGCTGCATGAGATGCTCATTGATCGCTTGCACTTGTTGGAAGAATCATTTGAGTATGTTGCACATGCGGATGCATCAGCATTACGCTCAGGTTTATTTATGGAATTCAAGAACGAGGAGGCCACTGGTCCTGGTGTTCTGCGGGAGTGGTTTTCCATGGTATGCCAGGCAATCTTCAACCCTCAAAATGCACTTTTTGTGGCCTGCCCTAATGATCGCAGAAGGTTCTTTCCATGTCCAGGTACAAATTTTTATCTTGGCAGCTCATTCTCCTCCAGAAAGTTATACCACTCTGCGCTCATACATATTATGCTTATGTTTCATATTCCAATTGTTGAAATTTAGACATGCATCACAAGTGGATGGACTGTTTGTCAGGTTCCTTGCAAAAGGGAACAATAGGGTAATGCATGTATTTATCTTCAACACAGTGTGTTCTTTGGCTTAGTCTCATCGCCCTGTGGCAGAGTTCTACAATACAAAGTGTTCTCCTTTTACTTGCTAAACTGTTCAAAATTTAGGTGTTGAATTGCATCTTTGAAAAATGTTTTAGTTGTGAGAGTGATATAATGCGATGATGAAACAATGTCTAATTCTTATGGTTGATCCCTCCTAGTTAGTAAAATAAACTGGAAGTTGAATATGTGATCAAAACCTCCTTTCCAAATTGGCATGTAAATTGAGAAAATCTTGTGACAAGCTTTTGTGCAAGTTTGACATGAGAAAAGAGTCAGGTTATGTGCTGGTTGTTAAATTGAAGATGATCTTGTTCTGAATTTGGTGTCCTGTAGTTTGAATGGTTGAAGTTTGAACTATAAATATACAATTACCCTGCATAACTCAGTTGGCATTGTAATAAAATGTGTAGTTGAAGTGATATGATAAATGTGAATTACCACCACCATCTAAATCTTTATCCCAATATCTGGGGTTGTTTTTAGGTATTGGAGGTGTTTTTCAATCTTATTTTAGGTTTACTGCCAAGTCTCCTGCCCCTTGCTTTTGAAGGAATGCAGATATTAAGAGTTCCTTTTTCTGCTTGATCTATATGTCTTTGCAAAGTTGTTGGAATTGTTTTGATGTTTTTGTGCATGGAAAACATTGGTGCGAATGCTTTCATTTAAGAAACAATTGTTCCAAGATGGCTTGTGCCTTCATTAAAGAAAACAATTGTTCCATGGTGGGGCAACCATCCCATGTCCCATATATTCTCTATGTGCTTGGCGATCTGCAGATTCCTTATATCACTGGGATGTCTTCTTGTTGGGGAATGGGATTGGTTGTGGAAGATAGTATAGTAATTATATCATATACTAATATACCATTGGGATAGAGTGGTCTTTATTGACTTGCTGGTATTAAAGAATTTGTTTAGGAGTGGGTTAGAATAGCGGGTGCAATTTTCTATATGCACTCTTTTAAATTTTATTATTTTATTATAATTATTGTTTGTCTTGGATTTTCGTATATCCTTTTAGTTGGGACATTTGGATCAGTGATAAGAGTTCTTTACTCATCAGCGCTTATTTCCTTTGAATTTCTATTATCAGGAAGGTATCAAAGTTTTTATTGCCTATTGGGACGCATCTTTCAATAGATTGTTGTCCTAATGCCTATTGGTTCCCAAAATACTAGGTTTCACTTTAGAATCCACTAGGATCCCAAGATTGCTGATGGTATCTGCTCATGGAGTGTGTGAAACTTTAATTTGTTCTAAATTTATTCATATTTACGCATACAAGTTGGATGCATATCCTAATGTTAATGGGAATGTGTTTTCTTTCGTCAAAATTTATTTGGCCATCTTTTTGCAATCAAATCATGTTTTGGATCCCAATTATCTAGATATATACCTTTTCTTCATCCCTGACTCCCATTTTTATAATTATCTATGAGTAATGATCTTGAAGCCTTTTGTTGGACATTCAACTTCATTTAGCTGGATGACAACCAGGAAACTGTTGAGATTCTATGAAACCATGTGTGTTGCTAGGGGTAGGCAGGTACATAAAACTGATGAATTATGATATAAGCTCGTTAACTACAGTATGCTGGTTGCCAGAACCACAACTAGTTGTCATGTTACTATTCTTCAAAAAGCTTTACAATATGAGACGTCATTGAGCTTTTCTTTTGTCTTCTACATATACTTGAAATCAGCAAAATGTTCAGAAGGTTAGAGTTAGTTAAAAATACAAATGCATTTACTATTTACCTGGTCAAACTTTTACTACATTACTAGATGCACACTTGGATGGTTCACAATTGAGGTTGATGTTCCTCTTTAATAGACAGCAGTGGTCGAAATGATCAAGTGATTTATATTGATTCTCTAGAATTGACAATTTTTAAGTTTTGCTTGGGTCTGTTGTAACTTTAGGATACTCTTACCACTTGGCAATACTTATAAATTCTAAGTATGACACAACTTTTGGAAAATTTCCTAATTTGAATGTATATGTAAACTTGTTGGGTAGTTAGACTCCCAGACATAAGTTGGAATTCTTCCAGGTCTACTTAGAGACCCATCATCGCTTGTTGTTTGATCTTGTTCTTGCATAACCACAAGTCCTTTTGTATCTCGCTGGGTTAATAAATGATGGAAGTTAATTCCGCATGATTGGGTCTCTACTTGTCAACCATTACATTTTGTCTCATGTTCCTTCATTTCCTTAACTTGTTGCGCTATCACTACCCTTTTGTACTGCGTAGCTGGAGACCATCCCTTTTAGCTTCCTCTTTCTGTATGTAATTGTAAATAGCATGTATGTTAACAAATTTCCTTGCATGTGAGTTTTCCCCTGATGTTCATTTCCTTGGTTTAATTCCATTTGCCACACCCCCTGTAACACCCTGGCCCACCGCAGGGCCGGAAATGGTTACGTGCTGTCTGGGATTGAAGATTGGTCCCACAGATTAACACAATTCTTTTCAGTGTTCTTTTGCCTTACTCGCACACACCCTCATACACACCCTGGAAAACTTCCCAGGGGGTCATCCATCCTAGAATTACTCCAGGGCCAGCACGCTTAACCTTGGAGTTCTTATGGGATGGTCACTAGAAAAGAAATGTGCACCTTGTTGATATGAGTAGTTTTTCAATCCTTTTTAAGCCACCCCATCCCGAGGTATTACACCCCGATACTCACATATTAAAGAAACAAATTTTATTTTATGTTCTTCTCACCATAAGGCTTCATGCGTTACTATGGATTTCTTTTCATAGTGTCCCTTTCAAAGCCTTCAATGTTGTCTCCAATCTTAAATATGGTAACGTTCTCCCTTCCTATGCGTTGTTGCTACAATAATTCTTTAATAGTGATTCGTGGACAACAATGGCCTCATCTTCTGGCTTGAGGTCTCACTGATATAATTCTCTTGTGGCCCAATTTCATAATCCATCTTTGATTTGAAGTAAAAAATTCGTCCTCCCACGAGTTTGAGGTAGATTTATGAATTCTTCCATGTGCTTTTCCCTTGACATTTTCTAATTCATAGATGACATTCTCAACACCAAGGTGCCAATTTCCCATTGAAGTTATCTAATGTTTGATCTTGCTCATCTATTTTTCCATATGTAGGCGTGCATCTTACAGCACCACCATGCTGGAATTGGAGAAACATAAAGAAACAGTGTGTACCTCTAAAGTTAACTTCATTTTCCGTGAGAAGTTCTTAACTTCTTGGTTGTGTCGCTCACCATCAAACACTTTTGACACTAGGGAAGTAGCTCTTAAGGCTTAAACTTACTCCACTAGCACTTTCTGCCATCATTGGCCCTTTACACGTGGTTAAGTTTTCTGGATTTTCTCTATAGTGGATTTTAGTGCTTGAATGATGTGTGTCTTAGCCTTCAGGCATGCGATGCCTTCTTACTTCATGATACCTTGATTTTCTTCATACCATTACCCTTCATAGTGTTGAATTTTTCAAGAACGTAGCTCTCCAATTTCTGAACTTTATACTTGAATCCATCCTTTTGCCTGCCTAGTTGGTTTGGCCTCTTATTCTCTTTAGTCTTCTCATCTGATGTGTGAATGGAATAACTTCCTTGTTCATTGGCTGCGAGTGCTATTTTCTTGCTCAAGCAATCTGCCATGGCTCAAATACCACTTGTTATGGTTTAATTCATAATAAGGCCTGTCATTTAAGATTAGCTCCTTTTTCACCTTTACAAATAGGCAAATTCTTAATAATGTAATTAACATGGAAGCATGAAAAGAGTGGTGGCAAAAAGCTGAAGAATACGATGAGTTGCTTGATGAGGCTCTAAATGGTTGCATGTGAAGCACATATTCCTGTTTATACCATCAACTATCCCTAACAAGTGGTTGCGATTAATAATTCAGTAGTTTATTATGATCCCTAGACTATTCCACATTTCCAGAAGGTCTAACTGAATCCATTGAATTACCTGCTTCTCTCTCTCCACCCCCCCCCCCCCCCCCCCCCCCCCCCCCCCCCCCCCCCCCCCCCCCCCGCCCCACCGTCCCCCCTCCCTCTACGCTTGCATAGTTCATTTTTTTTTTATTCTGGTTACGAAGTCAAGTTGTGGAGTAGGCGGTCTCTCTCCCTGCCCCTCCTAGGGATGGGTTACATGGGCAGAAATTTTTGTTGCCAACATAGATGGCATGTAATTCTTGTATGCTCGAATAGTTCTTTTTATTCTAGTCAAGTTTTGGAGGCAACGTTCAGTGATATTATGAGCATATTTTTGTTTTTCCCATCACGTGCCATTGGTTCACATGAAATGTAAATAAAGCACCAAACCTATATGTTAATCATCTTATTCCACTCTGGACTTTCAGCATAATTTCTAATGAATGGTCAATGGTGTTTACTGAATCAGTACAAACTGACAGGGCTGTACTTGCAAGTATAGGCTTCCTTCACTCTTCAGGAAGTTCATACTGCACTACTCATTATCTTGTTTAGTGGGAATTTCTACACATGGACATCATGTCTGCAGATAAATGGCATTCTTGCAGAAAAAGAAACCACATGGTTGTGTACTAATTTGGAACATTTTATATTTTATGTTTCTTTTTCCTTACTATACCCTCAGTAGAACTCATATTTAACTTCATGCAGAGTAAGTACTATATTGGTTACTATTTTTGGTTCTGTGTGTGTTAGTGTCCTTGAAATTCGATGAACTTCTGATATGGTCAGTGACTTATTTTTGGTGGATTGTTTTATGTTTACAGCATCAAGGGTGGATCCTTTGCACCTTGACTATTTCACCTTCTCTGGTAGGGTGATTGCCTTAGCATTGATGCATAAAGTACAAGTTGGAATTGTATTTGATCGAGTATTCTTTTTACAACTAGCGGGGCATCAGATTACACTAGAAGATGTAAAAGATGCAGATCCCTATCTATACAAAAGCTGTAAGCAAATTTTGGAAATGGACCCTGATGTCATTGATCAAGATGTCTTAGGTCTTACATTCATTGATGAAATTGAGGAGTTAGGGAAAAAGAAAGTTGTTGAGCTCTGCGCTAATGGGGAAAGTGTGGTTGTAAATAGTGCAAATAGGAAGAAGTATGTTGATTCCCTTATCAAGCAACGGTTTGTCTCTTCTGTTGCCGATCAGGTATTCCATTTTGCTCAAGGTTTTTCTGATGTTATGAGCAGCAGACATCTTCGGAGATCCTTCTTCCAATTATTGGATCTACAGGACCTTGACTGGATGCTACATGGTAGTGAAGGTGAACTTTCTGTAGACGATTGGAAAGCACACACGAAGTATCGGGGGTTCAAAGAAACTGATGCTCAGATATCCTGGTTTTGGGAGGTATGTTGGTGAAGAATTTTTTTGGTTGGTATACTGGTATCTGCAAATTTTCCTACAGAAGTTCTATGGTTCATATTTTTTTTTGTTGCAATTATATAAAAATAATTTAATGCTCCCTCTGTAATTTTTTAAATGACACTTTTTTGGGGGTAGGGCCGCAATTTTTTAGATATATGGAGGGAGTATATATACATCTCTATGGAGTGAGTATGGACTGTTCCTCTGAGAAAAGAAAATAAAAGAATAACGTACAAGAAAGATGTCAATATGCTTATTATTTAATGTTGGGTGAACTTGTCATTTGGTATCTCCTCATGCCAAGTGGAATTTGCTTTAATAATTCAGAAAGAGGTCCCTATGTTAATTTAGGTTTTGTAAACGAAGCTTGAATTCCGAATAATAAGAATGTGGATTGGAGTGAAATGAATCAATGCATGAGTATAACTATTGGCTTGCTTTGTCCCATGGTGCTCATTCAGGATGACGTTAACTGTTTCCGAGAGCCCTGTGTGGAAGGGGAATGGAAAGTAGTGCTCTAGAACTTGGATGATTCCTTATTGCTTTAAAAAGTAAATAGTGCTCTAGTAGCTTGAGACCCCGTACTAAGGGATTGCTCAGCCCTTTATGGATGGGATAAATCGTTCTTCAATCTCTATTTTCTTATGAAAATGAGGGGCACTTTTGTATGCTATTTTATGTGGGTCATGTAGGTTGCGAGGGAATAATACAATTCTCATGTGCCATATGGATTTGGAGAAGGATCTTGATTGACTCCTACTCGGGGCCAATTTCCTTTATAGAACATTATAATTTGATTAATTTCAAATGGCTTCAGTAACTTAGATTTGTGTGTTCAACGTGATGGACTCATTTATGTGTGATTATGAGAGAGTTGAATATTGCAGGTTGTTGGGCGCATGTCATCAGAGCAGAAAAAGATTCTCCTCTACTTCTGGACTTCTGTCAAATATTTACCTATAGAAGGATTCAGCGGCTTAGCCTCCCGATTGTACATCTACAAGGCCTTTGAGCCCGTTGATCATCTACCCACATCACACACATGTTTTTTCCGGTTGTGTTTCCCTGCTTACCCTTCCATCACTGTCATGGAACGCTGCCTTGGCCTCGTTACTCAGGACCACATTGGTTGCAGTTTCGGAACCTGGTGAAAAGTGAAGTTCTGGGACTGTTGCACATAGTAGAACTTGTATATAGCCATGTACATGGGGAAAATTCTGTTTTTTCGAACTATACTTCAGCTTTGGACTGTGAACAGAGTATTTATCTCCTCTTCTTTGTAGGCATCTAGTGCCAATTCATAAACTGTTTATATGGTTTAACTTATAAGCAGCACATAATTCAAGAAAGGTGAAAATTGTTTCTTCTCTGTTTGGGTTTTACTTAGAAGAATAAAACAGCATGATATGACTTAAAATAACAAACTGTAGTTTACCTTTATTGTTTAAAATACAGAATAAACATCTGTGAAGACAAAGCAACAACATTTACCAAACCACCCAATACATTAATTGCCACTCATTGTAATGCCAGAAACCAATCACACATAAAAATGATGAAATCAAAGAAGCACATTTACGGACAAATATATCCCAGCAGCAGGGGCAGAGCCACACGCCACTGAATTCAGTACTCCTCAGATGGAACCTTGTATGTTTCCTCACCTGATGCAGCCTCTTCTGTCGGGTAGCCTTCTTCCTCTACTGCTGTGGTGGCGTATTCAGCCCCCTTCAGAGGGATCTCTTGCTCACCGCCAGTCTCCTCCAAAGCGTACAGCTCCAGCTCCTCTGCAGTGGTTTCCTCAGTTTCTCCTGCTGGTTCTTCTGGGGCATATTTCGCAGGCTCGGCCTCGGGCTCGATGAATGGCTCCCCTTCGCCTTCTTCAGCTACTTCCTGATCAGCCATCGCTGTTGTCTCTTCACCGTATTCCTCTGTTGGATTAGTCTCTGATTCTTGTGCTGGAACTGAGTCATAGTTTTCTGGGTTGGGTTCAGCGTATGGCTCACCCTCGGCTTCTTTAGTGGCTTCCTGGCCAGTCCATGTCAACTCTTCTTGTTCCTCTGATGGAGTTGTCTCAAATTCTTGCGCTTCAACTGATCCATACTGCAGAGAAATCACGCCTTTTTTTCAGCTTAGTTGTCAAAGATGCAAATATATAAATTACAAATACATATATTCATCTTGTCATGCATCTTCTCCCTATCGATCAATGAAAAAAGATATTTCTGGACAATATATCTAGCACATAATCGAACTCAGTCTGATGATTCAAAATTGATCGACATTATATTAGAGTTTTGGAATGCATATACAGAATCTTATCATCTGACTTGGTAAAGAAAAACAAATTGTAATGGTACCTCATCTGTTTTGTCCATTGTAGTGTGAGAAGTAGTGATGGAAGCTGGGGGGGTGGGGGGTGAGAAAATGCTACGTAATGTAATTGAACTGTGTGTACAATGGTGGGAAATGATGGACAAGAGGGGGCATTTTATAGGGGTTGCAATGAATGAAATTAAATACTGTGGTAGCCACAAAATTAAGAATCTTGCCCCCAACTTGACATTTGAAATGATGGTGATCATGGCTAAATGTTCACATTTGCTTGTGGTAGTTTTCAATCCCAAAAATGCATTCTTCAACTTTGATACTAGTGGTTGCTTCTTAACTCTACAGATTAACAGTGGACCAGACCTAGTTACCTTATTTTTGTATTGATGGTTGGTTTTTGTATCCTCATGTATTTGGTTGATGAATTTATTTATCAACTATGTACATCTCCTCTTAAATTGTATTTGAATTATTTAAAATATTTAATAATTTCACAAACTGAAATATATATTTTAATTTATGGATTATTAAATATTTCAGAACAGATGGCAGAGTGGAAGCCAGCGTCACTCTCTCTGGGACAGATGGTTGTATTCCTTATACTCTATCATCGGTAGTTTGGAGGAGGGAAGGAAACTGGCGGGTAAGAATCAATTCGCAAAGGCTAGGGATTGGTTTGTGACACCATGCCCTCGTTTTCATATTTAATTAAGGTGGGGGGTGGGGCGCTGAGATTTTCAAGGTCCTCCCTGCCACTCGTGCTTGTTCATGTAAAACGTCCTTGTCCAGTTTTCGTGCTTTCCAACTTTTGTTTCAACTTAATAAAGATCATTCCTCCTTTCCTCTCACTCTCTCTCTCTCTCTCTCTCTATTCATATATATATATATATATATATGTATATATGCATATATATAGTTATTTCAATTGGGAGTGAGATGGAACATGAACAAAGAAATGACGATACTATTGGACCTACTTGCATGTTTTTATACGCATACATTTTGTTATATAAAGGGAAAAAACTGAAGGAGAAAAAGAAATTAAGAACGAATAAGTGGCTACGAGGTTAAATAGCAACTCTCTAGTCGGAACGAGTGAATCGGAGAAATGATGCCAGACATGGAGTTGTAGCCCAAGGAATCGGCAGACATTTTGGGAAAAAAAAAACAGGAGAAAGAACCAAAGAAAAGCAGAGAGAGACCACAATTCTGAAATCCTCCTATCTCGTGTATTAAATTTCATAGTAAATCTGTAAATGTGATCAATTTTAAGATTATAAGGATGGATTCATATATGATATGGGTAGATTATAAGATAAAAATATAGCCACTGAATATATATATAATATTTCTACTTTATAGTTAAATCTAAATTGTTTACTATTCATCATTCGGAATAGACTTTTGAAAAGTATTTTAATTTTTATTTTTTTAGAAAAATATTTTAAGCATGATTGAATATAACTTTTTAGAAAAAACCAAAAACACCCTTAAAAATTAAAAATCAGCTCAAAAACATTTTTCTTAAGAAACAACCTATTATTTAGTTTTGAGTTATGGCTTTTGTTCAGTGGATCCAACATCTCAATAACTTGTTCTCATAAGTCATAACTGTAACCTGTGTCAATATCTAAAAAAATCATATCTATACACCTTATATTAAAGCTGACTAGTCTCTCCAAAATTTGGTCTAATAATTAAAACTAATTTTTCCAATTATATATTATTTTTAACTGTTATTCAAATATACTACCTCCGTTTTTTTTATTTTTACATCACTTCTCTTTTCACGCTTACCAATACATAACTTTAACCATTAATATCGTTAATTATCAATAGGTAAAAAATATATAAAGTTGATATTTTGAATCTACTCATTAAGACGAATCTAACAAGCCACCATAT
>MAYD01488993.1:0-12183 GCA_001909325.1 Ruellia speciosa
GGTAAAAAATATATAAAGTTGATATTTTGAATCTACTCATTAAGACGAATCTAACAAGACCCCATAAGACTATATTTTTTCTTAAATATAAGCCATTAATGATAGTCAAACTAGAGTGTGTGAACAGTGTAAAAGTCAAAGTGGTGCAAAAATAAAAAAACGAAGGAAGTAATAAGTATGATCCTCCAACTACTTTCAATGAAAACCAAAAATTAATAGAGAGAGTAATAATTATGTATTATACATGCACAATTTACTACTCCCTCCATTCTTTTTTAAATGTGGTTTAGGTGTTAAATTTTGTATAAAAAATTACATGTCATTTTACAAACTTTCACACAAAAATAAAAATATCTACCAATTCTATCCTTTAATATTTTAATACATATCATTCACAATACAC
Organism: Ruellia speciosa; assembly: GCA_001909325.1. NCBI lineage: Eukaryota > Viridiplantae > Streptophyta > Magnoliopsida > Lamiales > Acanthaceae > Ruellia > Ruellia speciosa. The sequence goes on from MAYD01488993.1 coordinate 404, forward strand.
CAACAATCATTTAATTAAAACCTTTTAATATAAAAATTAATATTAAATAAATGATATGATCATTTTTATATTTTATTTAATTTTTAAAACTCCTAAAATATAATAACGTAGGGGTATTAAGTGTATATGGAATTATGGATGGGCTTTCTCTTACTTTATTATTGAAAAGATTGAACCAACTGAAGGAGTTGTCGGCAAAGTAATGGGAATTGAAGGAGTGGGGCCCACCCCATGCTGATGAATCAATTCAATATGACGTGGCGTCCAACTGCCAACTATACATTCTTCCTTTTCTGTCCAACTGCTCGTTCACTCAACCTCCTTCCTCAATCCTCATCCCAATTATTTCCCCCCTGAATTTGTGGATCATACGTATTATTATTATTAAAACCACTCCTTACGCTAATAATTTAATGATAAAATTTGAAATTTTTGGTATTTAGGAGTCTCAATTTTGTGTGGATGGTCTATTATATATAGTTGATTGTAATTATTATTTTGAATTCATTTAATACATCAGGTTAATAGCTATCCAATATAACTTACATAGTTGTTTTTCTCCCTATGCATTTTACCCTTTTACTTATATTTTCAACAGTTTATTGGTACTATTCGTGAAGATATTTGGAAATGTTAGTAGAGAAATTTATGGAGCACTGGTTTGAGGTTAGTGAAAAATAGGATAAATAAAATTTGGATAAACATAGGTATCAACTCATAAAAATATTTTTCTAAATTGCAGCGTGAATGTGGATCAAATTCTTAATGGTACCATACTTTGGTGGATGAGCTACAAATTTCAATGAATTATAAATAAACACATTTATTATTGAAGTGAATTTAATTAATTATTTCATTGGCGGAAATTGATGGTTTGATACATTAAAAATGAACATAGAGAACATCATCTACAGTAGGATTAGATCATTAGATGTAGTGAAAGATGGAGTGCCAGTCATTGTCAATTAAAATTGATACCCGTAACTCTTTCAAACATCATTTCTATGTATTCCCATCCTCTCAATTTTTTTGTCACTACATTCAAAAATCTGTATTTCTCTCTTTGCTCTAATTTATATATATTGGTTTAATACGATTTTAAGAAAAAATGAAGATGACTATTATACCACTATGTCAACATTACATTCCACATTTTTTTTATAGTCATTACATTCCACATTAATGGTTATCCAACATCCATGTAAGATTAAAATATTATTACATTCGTTTTTTTTTAAATTGATACAGTTTGACTTTTAGAATGTTCACACGCTCTAATTTGACTAGCATTAATAGCTTATGTTTAATAAAAAATATATTCATGTGGGGTCTTGTTAGATTTGTCTTAATATATATTTTCAAAATATTAATTTTATATATTTTTATCTATTAATAATTAACGATATTAATGGTTGAAATTATGCGTTGGTAAATGCACATAAAGAAATGTTGCAATTAAAAAGAAATTGTTGTACTATAGTATATAGATGATGGGTAAAATTGGAAGGGCTGCAAATCTTATATTGAAATTAGCACAAGAACAAATAAATAGAAATGACAAAATTAGTCTAAAAAAGACATATAAATAGAAACAGATGGAGTAATATATAGAGGTGTAATAATATTTCACCAATTTAATTTAAAATAAATGTCATTTTAAATGTATTTTTTGTTTCAAAATAAATGTGTTTCACATGTGTGAATGTAAAATATATCTTATTTTCCAATGTTATTTTTACGTCATTTATTAAATATGTCTTTCTTTTTTACGAAAGAGGAAATGTAGTCGAAAGAACAACAAAGAAAGAAGAAACCCAAACAACATCAAAAGCATTTTGAAAGAAACAAATCATGGGTCGTATTATTTAATTTAAAAGTAAGTAGCATATTTGGTGGGATAGGTGATTTCATCCCCTTTCCTACTCAGCCACTGGACCTGAGGGAGCACAGAACCAACTCTCTAAGGCAAGTTGCATTCGCACCCGTTTGGAGTTGGAATAAATAAATAACTCTTTCACGTAATTACGTGTATTTAAGGAGCCCAATACATTGGGCCTTACCACGTGGACCTTAAATATTCAACAAGTGCTACATGGCATTTCATACCAGATTCAATTTAGACACAATTTACTTTAAATAAAACATTTGACTAGTCCACTGACTGTTGAAAATTAATTCTGGCAAGCAAGCACGTGATCAATCAATGTACGTCCTTTAACAAATCAATCATTATTCATTAATCAATACTTCCAGTCTTTAGCTATTCTACTGAGAAGATTCTAAGCTTGCGATGGAGTTTTTGCCTTTACTCCTTGCATTAAGCAAACCCAAAATTCTCTCTTTTCCCTATGTTTTAACACTCCATCAAGACCACATTCCAAACTAAATACTTTCTACAGATCTTCAAGTGGGCTAAAATTGTATCCTCTCTGCAGAAAATGTCCACAATTTCCTATCCATTAGTCTATGCAGCAGCCAGATTTGCTCACAATTCATTGCCCAAATCAAAATACCACAATGCACAAGTGATGCATTCCCAAAAGGCTGCATTAATGTATTTGTCCATGAGGAAGGATGGCAGTGTCACTGTGGCCTGTGGTGCTAAGGATTCTGAACCTAAAGAAGAGTGCGCGGCTCTGGAGACCGTACTTAAGCTTCATGAAGCCATCAAGAACAAAAACGTCAATGAGCTTTCTGATATCATCGCGGATGGATGCACTTGCTATTCCAATATTGTCCCAGATGCACTCCAGCCTTTTCACGGTAAGAAGGTACGATCAATTAATAAATTCATTGGTGTTGTTCCCCTCTCAGTTATGTCCACCATTCATGCGTTATGATTGGTGGTGGATTTGATTTTGCAGCAAGTATTGGAATTCTTCGTTCTTCTGATGAAGAAGTTGGGAGACAATATTGAATTTGTGGTGCAACCAACTTCGGATGATGGAATGGCTGTGGGTATGTCATGGAAACTAGGTTGGTTGTCTTCTGGTTCTGCCCCTCTTTTTACCGTGTAGTTATTTTATATTTGCAGAATTTGATTACATTTGATGTTCTTCGCCCTTCAGAATGGAGCAAGGTTCCTTTGTCCCTGGGGAAGGGTTTCAGTCTCTACACGTGTCACGTTTACAGGGGAAATGTCATGATAAAGTAAAATTTGTATGCATTAATCGTAGTGAAAATTTGTCCCAAAACTGTGCCTGTACTTTGTACCGTCCAATTAGACGGAACAGCATACAGACACAAAATCAGTATAGAAAATCTCATGTTTGTATTCTTCTTGTAGGAATGTAGAAATTTTCATGGAGCCAGTTCTTCGCATGGAACCCTTGAGATTGGTGAGACTAAAAAATCTTCAGTAAGCTTAGCTTTTTTTAACAATTTATGGTGAAAGAAACCTCATAGAGAATATATTGGCCCTGGGCAGAAGTTATTCAGCTTGTTGATGACGGCAATGGAAAAGCTCAACCCTTGGGTTTTATTCAAGACAGACAACGTAAAAAGGGCCAGAGTTGTTGTCTTGTTCATGCTTCTCTTGGTTGGAATCTGGTTGGTCTTCAAATTCAGGGCACCAGCATAAGGCATACCAGGTAAAGTTGCTTCATCTATGGATTTTGGCTAAGGATAGCAACAAACTTCAAAAATCCTCAAATACAGAAAGCAGAAGCCAGAATGTAGTAGTGAAATATACATGTACTGTTTATCAAGGACTAGAAAACCTGTAGGAGTTAAAACAGCAGGATCGACATTTCTGCCAATCACAAAGTGTTACAATAATCTAACCATTCAGTTTGTCATATCCATACAAAAGGGCATCAGTCAAAAGAAGTTAGGCCAACGCGAATAACCTAAACTAGTTAAGGCCGTGCATAATTACAGCATTTTGCTAGCAAACAGCTGAGAGTAAAATCATATTGATCATTGTTGCTAGCATTGAGGTAACTTGATTAGACAAAATATATCAAACTAAACTTATACCTTCATTTTGCATGTCAGTTATCATCAACTACACAACCGCAGCTTCAGATTTTGCCTGCAAAAGTAAAGCAAAGAGCATCATTAATATTGGGTGGGTAATAAGTAAATGGGGAGTCTGCAAAAACGGATTAAGCATAATAGAGTCTTTCTAGCAAAGGGCAACTGAAAATAGTTTCTACTCAACAGTTTTGGCAATTTTTTAATTTTTCATCATAATCTAATCAACAGTGTATAATTTTCATGGACTTGCTATTATTATAACTAACAATAATGTTTTTAGTCACTCGCATTATATTATCAACAAGAATCCCCTGCACCCATCCTAATGGTCATTGATTATCAATCATAATTAGAATGGGAATATGGGATGGTGTTGAAAACATAAATGAGTAGGAAAATTTATCAGATCATCCAAATGGGGGCCCTACAAATGTAATTGATTAAATATTGGGATTTGCACATCCAAGACAATTTACTACTTACCATTCACGCAGAAAGGCAATATCAGTGTTTCAGCAAATGATGGCGAATGAGCATCTCCTGAATTCCAATTGCAGAAATGCTCTCACATCCTATAAGCTCCCGGAGCTTAACATCACAATGAATAACCATAGAACTCAGTGGATCCTGCAGAGACAATTGAAGGGAAAAAACTTCAAATGGGCAAATTAATCACAGAAAACGATTTAGGTGCTGGAATATTAGTCACTTCTGTATCCAAATCACAGAGAAACAAACTGATCCAGGGTTGAGTGGAAAAATGTCATAAACTTAGTTCAAATAAACCAGCAAACAAGACCTAAACAGATATGGAAACAGTAAATGGCCTAGCAAGATTTGATGATTGAAAATTATACTGCTACAAAAACCTGGTACATTAAACGCGCAAAAGGAAACCAGTACTTATATTTTACAGACAACAAACCTCCAGCTGGTTAACTTTTATGTACTCCCAGACCCGTCCCAGGGCCTCTGACTGAAGCATCTTCCTTTCCCCTGTCCCAAAAAATTTTACAAGTGCATCCGACAACTTCACATGTAGAACCCCAGAATCAGCACTTTGCTCCGCCGGATCATTTTCAACTTTCAGTTTCCTAGCTTGACCTGATTGTTTTGAAAGCACATTTGAGACATCATGTGAGCAAAACTATTTGTTAAAAATAAAATAAATAAATAAAAAAGAATGTAGATGAAGCCTTGGTTTCATATTCATGTAGCTTTAGAATACTTGGATCAAGGGGCAAAATGTGCTTGGATAGCAACTTGTTCATCTTGAACATGTCAGTACTGTCAGTTTCAAAGACTGATCGGAGTGCATCATCGCAGATAATGTTTCTCTTGTTCCCTGGGTCCTGAAGGTTGTGTTTCCTGATATATGCCCACAATTGCTTCACTATCTGCATTGAAAACAAAGCAGTCTGCTTATAAATTAAATTATACAAATTGTGATATAATAAGAGTTAAGCTGATTGGTCTTTGAGCTCCATACCACTGTCCTAGGTAAAGCTGGCGCACCAACAATGGCCTGTAGTTCAGGTGAAACACCACATACTTTGTTTAAACCTCCGGGACCACCCCTTTTCTTGGTCCCCGTTGGGGCTCTGAGAAGATTTGATGAATAATATTGAAACTATAGAGGATGATTTAACTCCTTCCTACTCAAGAAGGTGCATCATTGGTGGATCCTAATTGATAATTAATTCTACTAGAGAGCGGGTGTACGGCAAAATGTGTTCTTTGGCATGATATGATTTTATTGACTCAAGACAAGTCCACAATCACACAGCAATACATGAGTAAATAAACTAAAAATAATTTACAGCGGATGCAGTTCAGAGAATAAGCACAGAACGGTAGAGCTGCATCAAAGAGCAACCCCCAATTTAACCCCTGATTCCATATAAATCACTAAAATTAACAAAGATTAGAACTTCCACCATCTCCCGCGCAAACACCCTAAAGAAAATACCTCAAAATTATAATCTTTATACCGACGCCAACTAAACACAAAAGCTTAATCGAAACCCGAATTCATGCCACGCCACAAATTAAACATGCAAAACCAATGCCAAGCAAGTGATAACTCGATCTCATCAACATCAAGTTTCTTCGCCCAAAAAATTATTACGAGTTGGCCTAAGAAATCCAGAGACATTCACCCCGAAACATCACAATTTTTCTTAACAAAAAAATACGGAGCGCACGCACCTTCCTTTCGGGGTTTCAGAAGAAGCATTAGGCGCAGCATTCTGATCTTTCACCGCCGGTTGGGAGTAGTGCAGTTGCGGCTGCTGTTGGTGGAGAGCGAAATTGGGGTGGTGAAGCAGGGCATTTGAGTGTTGGGGGTAAGGTTGAGGGGGCAGCTGTTCTTTGGGCACTGGTTGGGAGCGGATGAGGAAGGTGATCTGGTCCCTGATGAAATCCGCCTTGTGAGAGAGGTCCAGGCCTAGCTTGGCTTGGAGCTCCTGGACGACGCTGTTGAGGGAAGTGACGGCGTTGGGATCCGACTGACGGAGTACGGCCTCGACGCCTTTGGCGATTTCTTCGTCCGACGCCATGGCTACGCTGCTTTCATATGTTAGCACTACTGGTCTTGTTTAACGTGGAGTTAACGGACCACTCAAACGTTTATTTCCTCTCTCTTTCTTCTCGTCTCTGGCTCGGCTCTCGCTGTCTCTACCTCTCTCTCTAAAATTTACCTCTGTCCCTGTGTCTCTCCCTCTCTGAAAATTTACCTCTCCTTCAATTCTGCTGTGGGACACGCGGCGGAGTGATGGGAATTGGAATGCTTCGGGGAAAGGGGAAATGACAATTGTATCCGCTGGAGGCCCAAAGGACAAGTCAGGGTATAATGGAACTTTTGCACTGCCGCTGTGAGCCACATGGGTGGCAATTTTTGGCCCGATCTGATAACCCGACACGAATTCGACACGAAATTAGCGGGTATGGATTAGAGCTTGGCGGGTCACGGGTCATTTTTGGGTCAACCCAATTTTGACCCGTCAATAAATGGGTCAGATTCGGGTTGACCCGCAAACCCGTCAAATTTTTTTTATTTTTTTAATGAATTCTGTACAAATAACTAGCAAAAACACACATCTAAATATATGTTTAATTCAATCTATCAATTATCTTCCAACACCTGTCAATTCACTTCCAAAACATAAAAAACCCACACATCCTTGATATTTGGAGACAATACATCTTGAACAAAATCTTCCAAATTCACATTTAGAGAGCCTACAACACATGAATGACTATATATATAAGTACCAAAAGTAGAAAAATGTGATATAAAAATAATAATAACAATAACCTTCACTATTTCTTCCAAATAACCAATCATTAGTACAAACCAAAGCTTCAACAAATTAATTAAAAAAAAAGGCAGAATAATTAAAAAAAAAAAAAAAAGCAGGTTGACCCGCCAACCCGCCATGGGTCGGGTTCGGGTCACGAGTCAGTGACCCGCCGCGGGTCACGGGCCGGTTTCGGGTCAAGAGAAAAAAATAGGTCAACCCGACCCGTGACCCGTTTTGCCACCCCTAGTGAGCCAGTGAGCACTAAGCAGAGGATCCAACTGTAATGTCCCGATGCCTTAGAATCTAGAGAACTGTAATACTCGCGTAGTTTGACGTAGAATTTCTCTCCGACGTCGTTTTTGGACTTGTAGAGGTAGAGATTGGATTGTATCTCATTAACCACTTAGTGTCTTGGACTAATTCTTGCACCATTACACTCCTGGAGTCGAGAGGGTCAAAAGAGGTTCGACCCCTTCGGGTCAACGAGCGGTCCTTGAGGACCGCTTGAAGGACCGCTCGGTGCTGCAGAGGCTACTGCAGCTGTCTTGTTCTAGCCTAGCTCGCTTTTCCTTAATTCCCTCCTCTCCACCCCTTTTTCCAGCCTTTGTGCATCTTGTCTCTTCCCACTTAATCCTCCTAAGACTCCTTCCACCTTCCATAACTCTTCCAAACACCCAAACACCTCAAGAAAACCAAGAAACCCTTGTTTTGGTTCAAGTCTTAGAGCTCCCTTTTTTTTTTCAAACGTTAGGATTTTCGATCAAGCTATTTGAGGTAATTTTATTCTTCTCAACCCCCTCTACGTATCCATTGGCTTAAATGTTGATTTTGGAGTCTTGAATGTTGATTTCCGGCCTCCTAAAGACCCAAAACAATTTCTGTCTCAGTTTTGCATTTTCCGTTGAGCCATTTTGCGGACTGATTTCGAGCTCTTTCCACTCCGATTCTTGGGTAAGTCTCTTCTTGACTCTTGTATGGCTATGTTTCTAGTTTCCAGAACCTCTTTTGGTTTCTCATTTGGCTTAGAATCGAGTTCGGTACAATCCTCCGAAGTTGACTGCTTTGTTCTTGGTTTCTGTCACAATGTGTTGTGTGGGTGTGATCCGTTTTGTTGGGCTGTTTTGACCCCCATACGTTGAGAATCAAGGGTAAGTTCCTCACGGCTTTTGTAGAGTTTTGTCTCTAGTTTCCGGAACATGTTTCGGATTTCTAATTGGTCGAGTATTGAGTCTTGTAGGTCTCCGGAAAGTGGGTTGTGTCTTCTTGTTGTTGGATTTTTGTTTCGGTGCAAGAATTGTTCATTTCGCTTAAGGCAAGGGGTTTATTCCTTCATTTATTGTTTTAGCATGTGTAGGGCATGGGATTTAAGAGGTTGCATGGCTGTTGTAACGTGTTGATCTATTAGGAGTCGTCGATTCCTTCGATTTCGGGGTTTTCGGGTTGTGTTGAACTTAAGAACTTGGTTTAATCTATTACCAAAGGATTTAGACCTCTTTAATATGTAAGTTAGTATCATTATGGCTTGTTGGTATTGTTAGAAGTGGGGAGAAATCGCATGTGGAGAAGTAGGAATAATTTTGGATGCTGGCCAACCTGTGCTGTTGGACGAGCGGTCCTTGAGGACCGCTTGAAGAACCCTCTCAGACGGCAGTTTCAGTCTGGCAGTTTCATGCTTTCGGTGCATTCGGTTCGTCGGTTGCCTTAGTTTAACCTAGTGCTTTATGATCTGTATTGTGGTAGTGGGTCGGGGTCGTGATTTTCCTTTATTGTACGATTGCTTGTGTATTGGTAATCTTGCGACTTGGTTGTGATTCGGATGTGATCCGGTGGGCCTCGAACAGGCGGGGTTTGATCTCTTAGGCTTAGTCGTGTGGTTAGGCATATTGTTGGATCCATGTGTTGTTGTTGTGATGCCCCCGACGGGAAGAGCCTGGTGGGAAGGCTAACAATGTACCCCTCCAGGTAGTCGCGCGAATAGGATTGCATTAGGTGTGCCCTAAGTTTCATGCATCACTTGCATCGCTCTTTCATTTCCTTTACAACTGTTAACCGAACGCCTGTTATGGGACGGGTGAGTCGGTTAACGGTGTCGCTTTATTTATCGCTTTCAGTACATTTATTCGTATTGCTCGTCTATTATGATGTGGTGGCTGTATGCGGAGGATCCCTTGCTCAGCGGTGGCTGACCCCCGTGCGTTATTCTTTCAGGTACAGATGTCGAGCATGACGGGTTGGGATGAGAGTATCGTAGATTAGACCGATGTTTTGCTTTCTCGTTATCGGTTTGTTATGTGACTCTCTGTTTTGGATTTTAGTTTACTTTCACTTATAGGCGGTGGACGTGCGATGTTTTATGACTTACGTTTCCGTTGTTTGTATTTGACTATGTGATTTCAGTATGATCTATCTGTTACTATTTTCCCTAATCGAACTCATCTAATGTCAGAATTGGGAACCTTTCTGTGCTAAATTGTTATGTGTTTTGTTTTACCTGCCTTGTGTTGGTGAGCCTAGATTACTTGGTCACGAGTCTAGGTTAGTCAATACGGCGTGGCGTACCCACTGTGCGACGTGGGGGCGTTACACCAACCTCCCAACAAATAGATAATTCGATATCTTACTAGCATTTTTTTTCAATCGATTACTAGCATCATATACTTGTCCGTTTTTTCTATTGCAGATTTTTTACATTATTTATAGATTTTAATTTGATTATTATTAGTGATTTGTACTTAAAAAATATAGTTATGTGGGATCTGATTAGATTTGTCTTAATGAATATTTTTAAAATATCAACTTTATATAGTTTTTACCTATTAATAATTAAAGTTATGTATCGACAAACGTGCCACTGAGAAATGTTGTAAACATTTTGCGGAAGTAGTATAAAAAGAGTCCACTAACTACTTTGACTGGCGGTGGGTGGATACGGTGATTCGTCAGTGTGGTCTTGGGGGTAATGTTAGGATTGGAGCGTAGAATTTTTTCCGGCAGCATTTGAGTGTTGTAGGATACCAATTGGGTGACAGTCGAACTTTTTTGTGCTTCGGACCAACTGCTGAATGGTTTGATTGAGGATAAGCAAGCTTAGCTATCTTTTTGCGGACAATCATATAGTTTCTCACTCTGAAAACTTGCTCAGCTTGACTACCCAATAATAAGTTTATTTGAGTGAAGGAACACCTTGCCCCATGTTCCATGCAATCCATTAAGGTGTTGCAGCACTCAGGCCCTTTGTTTAGAACCCTAATATGATTGATCTTTATAATTGTTCCGGACAAGAAATCAATTTGCCTTGAAGCACCCTGAGAATTCGCTCTCATTAAATACACCATATTGTCAAAAGAAACCCACCACCATACTATTGAATTTCCAATTTCAACCATTTATGTTGTTCAACGTTATCTTAAAAATAACTACATTTAGTTTAAAGCGTATTCAAATCTCTACAACTCACGAAAAAAAGAATAAACAGGCCTCATCCCTCAGATGCAACAGAAGGATTTAATGCCATCCCTTTATTGAAACTTAATTATTAAGTAATGAATGATTCCCCCTTTCTTAAAATATGATTTTTTTTTTATATCTTCAAGCAGATAATAAATTTAAAAAATTATATTTTATAATGGATGAAATGATGATTATTTTATGTCACTGACACTTGTTATACAAATATTGAAGGTAGTTATTCTATGTCAATCACACTTAATATATAAAACATAGATGTATAAGTATAAATATAGTATGGATTTAATTATATAAATATATTCGTAATAATTGGGTAACAATAAACACCACCCTCAATATCCAGGCACCATCCAGCCTAAAAGATGATTCTGCCTCAAACCTATTTTAAAATCACCCCCCTCTCCAAAACTCTCTAAACCCAAAAGTTTTGATATTTACAAATTTTGTTTCAATTTGATTAAGAAAGAAAAATAATGCCCAATAATGAAAATATAATCATCTATGAGATATTTTTTTTACGAAAGTTGGATACAAACGGTGTCGAAACATGAATAAAACGTGATCGAACAGCCCGGGGCGCACGGCGCATGCGCCCAGCTGGTTAAAAAACGCGATCGAATAGCTTGGGGCACATGCGCTCGGCCGCGTGGTTGGGCGCATGCGTCGTGCGCCCCGGGCTATTCGATTGCATTTTTTCGTGTTTCGACACTGTTTTTATCCGATTTCGTAAAAAAAATTATTTCATCGATGATTATTTTTTAGTATTGGACATTATTATTTTTTTTGATCAAATTGAAGTCAAAACTGTAGATATTAAAAATTTTAGATTAAAAGAGTTTTGGGGAGGGAACGGTGATTTTAAAATAGGTCAGAGCCACAATCATTTTAGGTTGTAAGGGTTTATTAATACAGTAATAATTACATGTCATCCGTTACTTAAAATTGCATAAATCCAAAGCCCAAATTTCAAAAAATAGGCCGAGTATGGACCATCAATTGGGCCAAGTAGAACCAACTGACTGACTCTTCGGA
>MAYD01489012.1:0-10332 GCA_001909325.1 Ruellia speciosa
TTATATACTGCAAAATATACTTTAATAATTTTATATTATATATAGAAAATTTTATTTCTTTTCATAAAATTTGTCACATAATTTGCAATTTATTTACACTATGATTGTTGCAAATGTCTCTTTATTCTGTTTAGTAGATATATGGTGTATTGTAAATCGCAAAAATTATATTATCAAATTTTTATGGAATATAAAAAAAGTGTTCACAATTTAGATGAAATTGGACTATCCATTGGTTAAAGTTATTGTTTAAGTTTGAAGTAGTTTGTCGTAACTATGAGCTTTAAAGTGTAGTTTGATTGTATTAAATAGGTTTTCCAATGAGATAATTCTTATATAACTGACAAATATTGATAATAGATTCAATATATTTCTTAATTGAAGTTAATAATATTTAATTATGTAACTATAATTATAGTGCTTTGGTTTATCATGGGTGGGGATCAACTACAATCCAAGAAGCTCCATATTTTAGGCAGTATGATTATCTACATAGTAATTAATATTTATTACTTGAACACATGTGTTAGTGCGCCAATTTGATGATGTCCCGTTAAGGAGCTTAAAAAGGTTATCATATTAAACACAGTTGGTGGATTATATTCCAATATGATAAAAAAAAAATTAAGCTAGATTTCTTTTAGAAAAATATATTAATTAAATTTGAGTAGTCAGTAACACATTTAATTAATGGACATGCGGTATCTTAAACATGAGAAATAATATGTGGATCCATATTTGTAATATGATTTGGGTTGCAGTGCAATATTAATTCTTTAATAAAATGAATTAGTATTATTGAGTTCAAATAATAGTATGGATTTAATATTAATGACTGAGTCCATAAGAAGGCCCAACCCAGATCCCTAGGAAACCTTAGTAGAACCTTAATTTTGTCTATAAATAACTAGTTCATTGGAAATCTCCATATAATTTTGAAAGCCATAATTTTTTTGTGGAAAAAGTAGAGAGGGGCTACAATCAAGAGGGATGGTAAGTGTTCTTAATTATTTAGGTTTTCTGCGTGCTTACTTAAATTACATGAATTGCATGTTTAAAAACTAAATTTAATTTTAATTATTTAATATCCTAAATGAATTATGGGCATGGACAACTCATTTTGTCCCAACAAATATAACATGGAATTCAACAATATGATATAACGATCTGGACAATCATTAATGTTGGAAAGTTGATTCTTGTGCGGAATAACTTCAAAGTTTCACTTCATATGTAACTTGTGCTTACCAACTTTTCACACTCTCAGCGTGAACCAGTTGTCGTTGTGATGTTTCAGCAACGTATCAACCAGTGCGAATCAAGCAGAATAAAGAAAACAATTATAAGAATCAACACACAATTTTGTTGACCTAGTTCGAATTCCAAAATCCTACTCTGGGGGATACCAAGATATTCTACTAGACATTTATTGACTTAATCTAGACTAAGAATATCAAAACTCTCTCCAACTGATTTTCCTCACACTAGACACACACTAGCAAGAACATTGGTTGTTTCTCGAATGTTACAACCATTGCGAGATTCCCTCTCAAACCAGTTTAGAGTACAACAAGTTCTTCAATCTAAACTAATCACTCTTCTAGTCTAAATTCCAGAAAATTCCAAACAAACGATAAAACTTGAAAATACAAAAATATCTTAACACAAGATACCTTCCAAGACTCATTGTTGTCTCGTTGTCAGAATCACAGAACAATAACAATCAGGACTTCATCAACCACTTCCATAACTCAATGTTGTCCTATTGTCAGAATCGCAAAACAGCAGCAATCAAGACTCCAGCCTTTTCTTCAAGAAACTCCAACAATCTTGATTATAGACTTCAACGTAATCGAGAACTTAACTTTCTTGATCTACAGATTATAAATCTATCAAATATATGGAACTCTCATTGTATGATATGTCCTCTTAAGAAACCTTCATGATCTTCAATTTTAGACCAATATTTGATCAAGAACTCTCTTCTTGAATCACAACACAGGCTCTATTGAATACACACTCTCAGTACAAGTCTCAACTCACAAACAATCACTCAAATATGTAAATGAACTCTCAAAACTATGAGTGCAAAAATATCTCAAATCTCACACAATAATTTCTCTCAAAAAATGCGTTGTATATTGATGTATCTCAAAAATGTGTATCAAATTCTTCCATGCAAGGAGTATTTATAGCTGTATTATGAACGTTCACATCAGCTCATAACTCCTTCAAATCTTCTAGAAGTATCCATCTGATAACTGTCTGCATTATCTTAACTGATTCTGTAACTGTCAATTCTTGTTGTTGGACAATTATTTCGACAACGCTTGAACATAACCTGTAAACATCTCAGACAAACTTGTTAGTACCATTTGTCTTTATGCCTATAAATCCAACAATCTCCCCTTTTGTCTGAGGGTTGTTTACAAAAATCAAATAGGCAGAAACAACTCCAACAATCTATCAATATAGTTAAGAGTAATATACATGAAAAAGTAAAACTAGTGAAACTCAGAACTCCAGAGGCTTAAACTAGTGAAACTCAGAACTCCAGAGGCTTCGAGAATCATCAAACAGTAATTGTTTAAATATGTCAATTGTCAAAACCCGCTTCAATAACTGTCAGTTTGGTTGTTGACTGGTTATCGGAACAACACTTCGACTATGTTCACATCTGTACAAAACTTAAATAAAGATATTAGTAATACCTGTACACTAATATCAACAATCAACTTATAATTTTTTATAGTATAGAGGCATAAATCTATATCATTGAATTATATATTGTTGATGATTATTTTAATTAAACCAAAAAAATATTAATTCTAATTATAAAAACAGTGACAATTATTTTAGAGCATACAAAAATAAATAGGCAGGACATTACAATTATGGGGGTTATGGCCATTTTTAGGGCTTTTGACGGTAAATTCACACTTGTCAAAAGTTTTTTTTTCGGAATTTGATTTGTCAAAAATTTTCTATCATTTGTGTGCTAGAAATTTTTTTTTTTTTGCATGATCTTCATAGTAGCGTCTGATAGTGTTTTGTAAAATTAGTTTTCAACTGTTAAAAGGTTTAGGATACTCAATACATATTTAAAGAAAAATCCTCAAAAATTTCAGAAATCTAGATTAATCCACTTCAATAGTACTCTTAGGAGTTGTTTTATACCTCTAATTACATCGCTTGTTTATAATTAGATTTATTTTCTTTTTGATAATTCATCCCTAATTAAATGTGATTTCCATTACCGAAAAAAGAAATGGGGGAAGGGCAGAGTTAACATGGGGAATTAACACACCCGATGTGTCCGCTATCAACACCATAGTAACATAGTTGG
Organism: Ruellia speciosa; assembly: GCA_001909325.1. Lineage (NCBI taxonomy): Eukaryota > Viridiplantae > Streptophyta > Magnoliopsida > Lamiales > Acanthaceae > Ruellia > Ruellia speciosa. The sequence continues at coordinate 3,347 of MAYD01489012.1, forward strand.
AAGGATATACTCATACCCTAAATAAATCTTTCTTGAAAGCACCACGCTTCGCTAGTATGTCTGCTACAGTATTCCCTTCTCTCAGCACGTCGTGGAAGGATATAACTTCTAACCTACTGACCCTTTTTTGGACCGACGCCAGCAACGCTAAGAAGCAATGTGATCTTTCAAACAGCTTGGCCAACATTTGAATAGCATGTTTAGAATCACAATAGCAACAAATTAAAACCTCAAATATCCTTTTCCCAACGCCATGTCAAATTTTGTCTTTTAATTAGAAGAATCTAAATATTATTTTATTGAATATAATTTTAATCATGCAAAATATTTGAATTCAAGCTTAAAATATACTTTTGTATGCATAATTATAAAAATGACATTATTTTTTAGCTACAAAAGGGACATATATAGATTCTCAATCAATTACAAAAGGACATAGGATGGCATGTTTCCAACTTAATTGTGCCTCCAATTGAATCAAAAGGTAGGGCACTCGTAATCCATGAATCAAGGCAGCTTATCATAAACCTGCAAATGCAATATAATCCCAAAAAAAGAAAAAAACCCTTGATGACCGACATGTATATGCTAATCTATCTATAACATAACTAAGAATCCAAAGTCACCATCGATCATCATATCGACGGGCATGTCTAATCAGCATATTATGAGGGTGTGTATCCTCGACCTCGACATCCTGCCTGCTCGCCCTTGTGAAGAATGAAGATGAACCATTAACCAGGAATCACAACTTACGGTATCCATGGCAATCAGCCTGCCTCCCACATGCAAGTCAATAAAAATGATATTACTATTATTTTGTATTTTATTGATTCATCATCCAAAATACTAAAATTCAAATGCTAGGTGTGCCTAACAGAAAAAATACCTATAATCTTCAATTATTTTTGCACTTACCTCCATAGTTTTTCTTTTTATGTAACAATATTTAATATGATGATAAAATGCATCAAGTTTTTATCCACCGATAAAATACATCAAGCTCAAGTTTTTAACGCAATGATAAATTAAAATACATCAAGTTCAAGCACCCGGAACATCGAGATAAGCTGCTCAAAGAGAAATCCACTATGTTGTGGAACTATTTTCCCTACAAATAGAATATTCAGTCAAGATTCTTCGACTGGTTAATGACTTGCACATTTGCTGAAAAAATACATTGTTAAAATCCCTTAAAATTTTTTAAAATATACACTTTTAACCCTAAAAAATATAATAAAATTATAGAATATACACATTAACAAATAAAATACCTTTTAATTCGAACGCATTTTTCAAATTTTGTAGAAAAATAACGGAGCAAAATTTAAAAATAGCCTGAAAATATTATTTAAAGCTTGATAGTTTTAAAATTTTTATTTATTTTGTAATGTGGTACTATAGCATATTAATTTTATGTAATATTTTTCGAGCTATTTAACAAAGTTATTTTTTTCAGCGTGTGGAAATAATTAACCAGTTGGAGAATCTTGATAGAATATTTTATTTAGGAGAGATTCATAACATATTTCAAAGGTTGAGAGTTAGGTGCCAAAGAAAAAAGTGTAAACATGATTAAAGATTGAGGTGCTATCGCCATGAGTCCTTATTTATGCTTTTAGGCCTATAGTTAGACACCTCTCTGGAAATCTTATTAAAAAAATATTAAGATGAGGCAATTGGTACTTTAACCTAGAGCTGCAAACGAATCAAGTTGTTCGCGAGCTCGGGTCGTTTATAGCTCGTTTGTTAAGTTAAACGAGCCGAGCCCGAATAGATTTTTGGGCTCGCGAGCTTAACGAATGAACACGAACAGTTCATAAACACTTATTAGTATTAGTTAAAAGTGATTAATATCATTAAAATAGAGTTATTTTATATTTAATTAATTTAAAAAATATTTTTTATTCATTTAGTTTTATCAATTTATTTTAAAAAACAATTACAAATCAAACTCGTGAACGAGGTCACAAACAAATTAAAACGATTCGAACTCGAACAGATTGTTTAGTTCGTTTAGTTTAACAAGTCAAAACAAATAGTCAAAAGCTCGGCTCAGCTCAGCTCGTTTAGACCTCTTTTTGAACTCAATAAATCCCATAGGACTCTCCCGTGAGATAAAATCTCTACTTCTATTTTCAATTGTTTCTAAATTAATCCCTTTTTAAGTTTTTACATTTTATTTACTCTTACCAATTCTCAGAAGTGTGAAGGTTTCAGCAGGGACATTAGTAACAACTATTCTATCTGGCAGTCCTAAGTGGCAATGACTCCACCAATTTGTAACAACTATTTCCTTGTAATTTTATTGAACTATTTATTTATTTATTTTAAAAATAATTGATTTCGTTAGCTTGCTGACAACCATTTTTAATACAATGATGGTTTTCGACTTCCAGTTATACAATTGTTGAAATCTGTTATCCATTTGTTTAATTAAATAAAACAATTTTTTAAAGGGTAATAATAAATACCGCCTTCAATATTCAGGCATCGCCCAACCTAAAGACGATTTTGCCCTTGACCTATTTTAAAATCACAAATTCCTTCCCAAAACTCTCTAAATTCAAAATCTTTAATATTTAAAATTTTGATTTCAATTTGATTAAGAAAGAAGAATAATGTCCAATACTAAGACAATAATCATCGATGAGATAATTTTTTTGTGAAAATCGGATAAAAACGGTGCGGCACACCACGCCCGCCCGCGCGGCTGTGCGCCCTGCGCTGTTGATTGCGTTTTTTCACATTTTTTCATATTTCAACATCGTTTTTATCTGATTTTTACAAAAAAAAATTATTTCATCAATGATTATTGTTTTAGTATTCGACATTATTCTTCTTTCTTGATTAAATTGAAGTCATTATTATAGATGTTAAAAATTTTGGATTCACAGAGTTTTGGCATTTTTTCACTGTTTTTTCGTGTTTCGACACCAATTTTTATCCGATTTTCACAAAAAAATTATCTAGTCGATAATTATTTTTTCAATATTGGACATTATTTTCTTTCTGAATCAAATTGAAGCCAAAATTATAAATGTTAAAAATTTTGGATTCAAAGAATTTTTGGGAGGGGGCGGTGGTTTTAAAATAGGTCAAGAACAAATTGTCTTTAGGTTGAGCAGTGTCTGAATATTGAGGGCGATTATTATTAATCCAGTTGTTTAAAACACTGGTTTAACAACTTAAACAAATGACCTATCATACTTCATTATAGAGCAGAAAATCAACAATTCAACAATTATGGTGTACTAAAAAGATGCCCCAAATCTCTATCCCCAAAATAATTCGGTTAGCCAATTCTGTAATTGTTGAAATGTAATGGTTCGGGCCGGACTGCATTTGGTTATTGGTTTAGAAGTATATTTCTGCGATTATTTCTACAGCTAGATATTATCCATATCGATTTGTAGGCAAAAATACTAAAATAAATCTAATGTTAAAAAAATCACAAATTAAAATATTAAAAGAAATTAATAGTTTAATGGTTAAAACTATAGTTTTATTTACCCGTTATTTTCGTGGATATTACTTTAATAGTAGTATATAGTTGTGGTCTTAATGACTTTCCTCATTTTCTTTTAATATGCCTTTAATTATCTTGAGTAAATTTTAATTAAAATTTCCATATTATTATTTTCAGTAGATTATTAAATTTATTTTAAAATGTAATTTGAAAATATTTTAAAATTTAATTATTATTATTTTTCTTTCTGAAATCTCATTCAAAAATAATTTATGTTACAATAGGGCAAAAAGTTACAAAGCCCCCAAATAATGGCAAATTTTATGCTTTACCCATTAATCTTTAAAATTTTGTAAATATTACCATAATCTTTATTATTTTTATCAACCGACGCCCTAAAATATTTTGATCTCCACATTCTTAAAATTCTAACTGTATATCTCTCCGATCACACTTTCGGTCCCTTTCATATATATTTTCTCCATTTTTTTTATAAATTACACTTTTTTTTATTTAAAATAATATTTACATTCATCTTTTTTTTTTTTTATTAATTTCCGCCGTCCATTCACCAATTAATAGTAGATATTCTATCTTCTTTTTCATTCCACTAATGAATTCTATATTTATGGCACAATCAACTTATAAAATATTTCAATTTTCTCACTCATTTTACTAATAAATTCATCATTTCTCTCTACATCTACTATTACAAAACACAATTTCTTTTATTTTTTAAACCACATGCCTAAGCCAAACGTAATATAAAAAACTTATGCAAGTACTAAAGAAGTATTTGTGTAATACGCTGTACTATCGGAGCAGATTTGAACCGGAGATTAGTGATTTTGAATCGGATAGAAATCGTATGAACCAATCTGACTTAGAAGAAGTTAGATACAGTAGTAAAATGTAGTCCAAGGACACAAGTGAAAATTTTGAAAAGTTGGAAGATTTAGAAAGTTTTCGAAGATTTTCAGGATATTGAAGTATCTCAATAAGTGGGATCCGTAGAGGGTAATTTCCGAAACTGACGAGTCTCATAGACGTTTTAAGACTCAGGAAAAAAACATTCGAGATTTAGAGCGAATTTCGAGACTTTCAATTTTTTATGAGATATTTGAGATTTTTTAGATTCACAGTATCTCAAAACAAGGCAAAGATCTCGATCCCAGACCTGAAAATCTCGACAGGTACATTTTCACGGAGATCTCGATGAGTTGTATTGAGAAACATGAAATCTCGAAATTTTGGAAAATATTTTGAGATCATGTCGAGATTTTTTAAATGTGAAGATTTCGAAAATATTCAGAATTTCGACTGAAGGATCTCAACAGGAAGGAATTTCGACATAGAAGGAGGATGGAAATTCTGAAGGCAAGGCTCGAGATTCGAGATCACTTAAGATTTCAAGCAAGCCTAAAAATTCTCAAATTTCGACAAGCAATGGAAATTGGCTAAGTTTGGCAGCCAAGTTCATAATTCAAAATGATTCAAAGATTTTGAGGAGATCTCGAATTGGATCTCAAATTTTGACAAATTTTTGAAATGCAATTTTGAATTTCGATATGAAGATTTCGAATTCTGAAAATTGTACCATGTCAGATTTTAGAGTTTTATAACACTAAGTTGGGATTGTATTGCTTATTCACTGAAGTCCTTAAATATTAGAGTGTTGGAGAATGAATGAGCAAACTCTCTTTGAACTACATACTTGCTCAATTCACCAATCAAGAAGGAAGAGTAATACATGATAGATCTTGGATCCTCAAAGATCTCCTCAATGTGAGTAGTTTCCATGGTTTACATTACATTTTTGGGTAAGAAAATGTAACGTCCCGCCCAAAACCAAACGGGACAATTACTGCCGTATCAGTTAGGCATCCCGAAATACATCATGACACTTAACTAATTCAAGGCGAATGGGGATGCACCCAACTCTTTCAAACTATCTATGTACCCTTCATCGTAAACTTAGTTAACACAAACTAAATCCTCCAGAATCAAGCCACACGTAATTCTGACCCGCACAAATGCCTTATAAACTTATCAAGCAAACATTAATCACACCATCAAAATAACAACAAAGTAAACATCGCATGGGTCTCATACCCCATGCTTCAACCACATAACATACCGCGATAATAAAATAATTCATCCATAATGCAATACACATTGTGTATGAATCTAGCATTCACCTATTTATCCTAAATACAACACAGAACATGCCTAAGCACCCACTAACCTAGATATGCCTCGAAAACCCGCAAGGCCAGGCCCATGCCTTGAAACCCAAATAGGGGCTAGGCTCCAAAATCACCTTGAAACCCTATACACAAGCCAAGACCAAAAATAGTGCCACCAGAGGTGTCGCACGTCCAATAAATAGTGTACTCATCAATATCTCAACATAAATATATAAGCCTCATGCTCATATGTCTCAACATTTATAACAATATATAAGCATATTCAACTCATGCATATCAAGAATTTCCCCCATAACAATTCATTACTACATAATCATAGCAATATGCTCAAGGCTTGCCAAAACCACACACTGGCACATGTTAAGCAACAATAATTGATAATCTAATTCATAACAAAGTCGTTATCAATATAACATCAGTAATAATTGGCAATGTACAAAATGCCACAAGTTAGATAACATAAATATTCTCCTCAAGGCCTCTCAACTCGACTTTAATTTCAACATAACAGTTCAATCATTTGAGGAGTTAACCAAAACTCAATTTATCCAACAAGCTTTAAAACATCACAACTCATCTGTTTCCAACCATCTAAAGCAAGATTGCATCTATCCACTCTAGGTTCGCTAAAACGACATCAAAGTATGTCAAAGATGCATCAAACAGTATGCCATAATGATAAAACACCAAAAGGAAAAAAGGTACAAAAAAGTAGAATGACACTCAGCGAAAAATCGACGGGTCGGACAGACCCGCCAGCTAGGGCCGTTGGCGGATGGATTTAGATGCGCCCTCCCGACAGCACTTGGATTTTGCAAAAGATTTGAGATGCCAAACTGACTCTGAATAGCGCATGAAATTAAATAGTTTTTTGAAAAACTCTAAATAATTACTTCCTCCATTTTTTAAAAAACGCAACGTTTGCATAGTAAGTACTATTCACATATTTTAGTTTGACTATCATTTGTAACTTATACTTTAAAAAAAAAATAGTCATGTGGGGTCTTGTTAGATTCGTCTTAATGAGTATTTTTAAAATATCAACTTTATATATTTTTTACCTATTGATAATTAACGACATTAATAGTTAAAGTCTGTATCGACAAACGTGTCCGCTAGAAACGTTGCACTTTTTTTGAAACGGATGAAGTATTAATGTATATATATAATTTATAATTTGACACACGCATAAAAGTATATCATTTCCTTGATAACAATTTGAAAAATAATGTAAAATATTTTTATTTTATGCAAAATTATTTTATTTACAATTAATTACATTTTCTCATACTCTATATTATTTAAACTTA
>MAYD01489052.1:0-10264 GCA_001909325.1 Ruellia speciosa
ACTTTCAATATAATATTTATTGAATTAAACATAATTTTGTTATCATTATTATTTATTTCAAAATTTTAAATTAAATATTTAAATTCAACAACTTAATAATTTAAATTCTAAATTTAAATCACAATCATTTTTATCAAACTAACCATACCTTAATCAGAAGGATTTAAATGTGAATTTGGGATAGCAACAACTTATGAAATTGATATCCGAGTAAACTTCCAAAAACAATGTTTATTAATTCCACACATATTTTATAAACTAGATTACTAAATTTCACCCCATATATTTAGGCATCGCCTCCCAAATGATCAAAATGCGCATGTCCTTATTTAACCTCCCTTGATCTTTGCAAAAGTACTCTCTGAATCGAATCTCTTCAAAATCTATATATTTTGAATCTTTTTTATTAAGGAATCAGGAAAATATCCAATAGTAAGAAGACGTTCGGGGAAGATGTAAAAATTGAGTCGGAAAACGTCGGAAAAGGCGATCAGAGTGCGGAAGTGGCTGGGGTGTTGAACTCTTGCGCTCGACGCTGGGTCGGGACACGATCTAGGTCGTGCGCCCCGCACCATGCGTCTGCCCTAACGGTGCGGCGTGATGCGCCTTCGTGGTGGTGGGGGCGCAAGGTGCTTGGGCGAATGCACCTAGATGGCGCATTGGACGCGTCGCGCCCAAGTCAATGCGCCCAGGGTCTGGGGGCGACGAATTGTGCCCTCCCCTATGCGCCCGTGACATTATCTGTATCTTTTTGGGTTTATTTTTAAAATATCGCATTATAATTGCATATAACAGTTAGTAATACTTCATATTATAACGTTGCAGGTTCTATTGGAGGAGTTCGGTAGAGATGAAGTGGACTACGGAGCAGCAATCGAGACGACGGAGCACTTTACAAGCGATGCTGAAGCGACAGGGGCGGCGAAAGCCCTAGCGATTTCCTTAGGATTCGAGTTGGTGATCTCTGCCCACAAGAGAAATGGGAAGAAGAAATTGCTGCAATGTGCAAGAGGGCAAAGGTATAGGGAGGTTGTGGGGGATGAGGACGCACGCACGATGAAGAAGACCAAAGCGTGCCAATGCCCTTTCAACGTAATCATTCAACAAAAACTGAAGGGTACCTGGGGGATCCGCGTGGCAGAGGTCGGAGAAATGACGATGCACAACCATGTGATGGCGGTGTATCCGGAGGGATATTGCCAGATGAACCTGAGTTAGGATGCGAAGAGAGTTGTGCAGGACATGACGGTCACCCAAGCAAAGCCGTGTGCTATTCATACAGCAATCATGGAGCAGTATCCCCACGATAATGCTACTCGACACCACATCTACAAGTACAGGACACAGATGCGCAAGGCCGACTTCGAGGGGAGAGATGTGGTGGGACAATGCTTCCATTTGGCGCGGGGAGCAATTACATGCATTGGGAGGATGCCGATCCTGAGACCGGCAAATTGACACACGTCCTTATGGCGCATCCAGAGGCGGTGAAGCTATTGAAGGCATACCACTAGGTAATCAGCATGGACTCCACATCCAAATGAAACTGGTATCAGATGCCCTTATTCGAGATCACCGAGATGACGCCGACCAATAAGAACTTCATGATTGCATACAGGATTATGCAAGACGAGACGGAGTGGAGCTACCGATGGGTTATGCAAAAGCTACGGATGATACTTGGCGATGATCGGCGGCCGATGATGATTGTCATTGATCTTTAGCTGGGGCTGATGAGTCCGATACGAGAGGTATTTCCACAATCCGCCCACCTCCTATGTACATGGACGAATAATGTGCTACACTTCGGCAACACTACGACATGTAGAGTTGAGAATGCATGCAACCAGCTAATGCAGTGGCTGAACTCGTCCACCGGTGCTCTAGATACAGTGTGGACGAAGGTCAATAAGAAGATAGCATCCCAACTCACGGATATCCGGTATGACGAAAACGTTTATTATTTTCACATTTCGTAGTATTTCTATGTTACATCCATCTGTATTGATACCTTGTGCATGGAGGTATACGTTTGAGAAGGCCCGAATACGTGTCAAACTGCATCAGATGTGTATGCCTTTCACGTATTCGGCCGACAGGGTGAGCAACTATTGTCTGGGTTTGATCGATGTGAAGTTCATACGATTGAGGACGATGAGCGGGGATCTGCACAAGAGCTGTGGATGTGTGATTCAACGAACGCACAGGCTCCTTTGTGCTTGTGAGCTGAAGGCGACAACGGACTCGAGGACCCCGATAGCTGTCGTGCGTCCCCGCATTCTGGGGCCGGTTGGAGTACGACGAGGCAACTGCAGAATCCTGGGAACCCGAGATGACCGCGGAGTCGGATGACCATCAGGTGCGAGGTAAGAACTACAGAGCCGCCGTGAGGCGTATGCGATGGTACCTGAAAGGAACTACAAAGCCGAAATATTGGATGGAGGTCTTGCAGGACTTGCTTCCATATACACGAACTTCAATGCAGCCGTGTTCCTATATGGATTTGATGACGGCTCGGGCTCTACGGTGTACTATGCTAGCGCGTTGCCGCTCAATGGACCACATGGTGCAACAGCGCCCAATAAGGAGATCGTGATCGCACACTTGGGGCAGCGTCTACTGCATTATGTTTACCTAGACTTGCTCTTCGACTTCTTGGTTCCTCCGTTCTTGCAGTGGTGGTACCAATACCACCTACTTAGTGTCGATGGGTGGGATCAGTTGTATGCACGAATGCGTGATTTGTGGGATCAAATCGTTCGAAATATGTAGTCTCGATGGATCAAATAATATCATATCACGAATAAAGCACCTGGTTGTTCATTTTTTATACTTAAACCCTGTGCATTAGTGAGTCACAGTTTATCATGTCATATCATCATGTGCTTGAAATGGAGAATATATTGCAGGGAAAAAGGTTTTGTAATAAATATATAATAAAAGTGTTCAGCACACACAATCGTAACCATATAAATACAACTCATCTGGCCTGCCGCCAGTCCTCATTTATCTCCCCACACATGGTGCTAGCACACGCCATAATCTATGCAACTTCCTCGTACGTCGAGACGGCCTCTACTTCGACTAACAGATCCCTCGTAAAGTTGTTCCATTGAGTGAATCACTGTGCAAAATAAAATAATTTATTAGTTTGTCACTTTGCACATAGTACTTATGATTGCAAGACACTTACATAATCGGTGTTCAACTGGGTCCTCGCCATGAACGCGTCTCCGCCATCGCTCGGCACGAGCCACATATGCGAATGAACATCGTACCAATCCACAAAACCTGAGACGTACGCACCCGGATCCTCGGTCACAGGCTGGTAGTCGATGAGTGAAACCAAAGCGCCTACCAGAAATGCCTTCCAAAGGTCCTCGGTGGCGGGATCCATGCACTCGACCTTGTACGACTTGGAAGCCCAAGGTCGTATAGCAACGGCCGGACGCAGAACACATAGGGGTATAACCTGCACATAGTTAACCTGACGTAGAACACGCACGATCGAGTACGGCTCGACTATGTCCCTATAACGTATAAGGCCGGAGAACATCGTCCTCCATACATCAGACGTTGGGTTCGACCTGTACGGCAACCAAGTCACATGTGGTGTAATGCAACAGTAATAACTCAAGTTAATCAGGAATATGCATAATGTATAATGCAAATAGTTAGTAAATGACATGAAATAAATGTACCTCCGTCGTTGTGAGCCTGTCCAGCTCCACACGCAGTGCCTGCAGGCGTGCCTCCGATCTGTCCTCGACCCGGACCGATCACACGCTTGTGCGGGAGGCATCAAGACCCACCTCTATCCTTGCGTACTCCGGGCAAAAACTGGGGAAGTACTCGTATATCTATGCTTGTAGCAGTGTCAGGTAGCCAACAAGTCCCTGGCAATCCTCTCTACTGACCACCCCCAGCTGGCAGTAGAGATACGCTAGCGCGGATAACCCCCATGATTACCCCGTTGTAGCCTCCACACTGTCCTGCACCTCATGCACGCAAGCCGGGCGTATCCGATTCTCACTCTTGTAACGAACAAGGTGGTACCCAGAGTCATCCATACCCAGCCGATGGACTGGGTCTCTGGCACCTGATCGGTGATGCACTGCCACTATACGGTGTCAGTGAAATCCCCCTCCCAACCAGTGCTCCCGGAGAAGCTGCTCCTTCGTCACCCCCAAAGCCAACATGGCCATCGTCTACAATTGCGTTAGGTCGAAGTCCGCGCTCACCACCTTGCCCTCCATTGGCACGCGTAGAATGTGCCACACGTTGTACAGCATGATTATCATCTCTTCGTATGGCATGTGGAACGTGTTCGTGTCCGACTGCCACTGCTTCACGAACGCACACACCAACGAATGGTCAATATGTCCATACATCAGGCACGGGAGGTGTGCCAACCCGGACCCGTCGACCATAGCCCGTGCCTCTGCCGACATACCGTGCCATGCCACCACCAGCTTGTGGCACACTGTCGCCTTGTTCTGCAACTTCAGCATGCCTAGCATATTCCCTGACCACATGCGATGAGCTACGTGACCCAAGAAACTCGGGATCACCATCCCATCGATCAGCCCACCCGACATAGGGCTAGTAACCATCCAACTGACATCTTCACCTGCCCGGACCTTCGGCTCGTACCTGAAAGGAAAATCATATCAAAATTAAAAACAAATTACAATGCAAAGCATTTCGTGACTTATATGGTTCAGGCACATACCCGATGTCGAGCCAACTGTCATCCAACTCCCACCTCTGTCCCGCCCCACCGTCACGCGTCCGGGACCGGTGGATTTCTGCTGAGCAAACTCGTCAAAGGACTCTGTATCTGGCCGCATGTCCTAGTACTTCGCCTCCCTGTCCATCGCCACATCCCTCCCTGTTGGCTGCTCGATCACCTCTCCCCCTGTGCCGCTGTCCGTGCCTCCTCCCTCTCCCTCTGGCTGGAGGCCGTGGGGGGGTCACTTCCTCGACTGTTGTGCCCCCGAACTACTCCTGCCCATCCTCGCCCTCTTGCCCCGCAACGCCTGCAATTCATTATAGCAACAAAAAATATATCTATATTAATACAATAACACAATAGATTATACCAAAATTATGCAAAATAAGGAGACATTGAACACATTAAGATAATAAATGGTATCGTGTCATAACAAAAATGAAAACACAATATGCAAAGTCCTAGGCGGATGGCCCCGAACGCATGTGCCTGGCGCAACGTGTGGGCGCACGCAGTGGAGCGCCCCACCGAAGGGTTGGGTACATGGTAAGGGGTGTCCTGAGCGGCCGGGCGCATGTGCGAAGGCGCAACATGCCCTGCCACACGTGCAGACACGTTGCCTTGGGCACCATGCGTCTCGGCCCGGGCCGGCATATCGCCTCTGCGTGCGCCACCGTGCGTAACAGTAAATCGACCTTTTTTTTTTGCTTTTCAACTTGTTTTTTTTTTTTTACTTTTAATCCCATATATCTCTTTCCACGTCTTAGTTTTTGCTCCGATATACTTCCCTGTATTTTTACTGAAAAAATATAGAGAGAAAGGAAAATAAATTTGAAATGATTTGAATGAATGGAATAAAATTGATTTTTAAGTATTTAAAAAATCAAGGGCATTTTAGTCATTTGGCAACGATGGTAGTGTGTGTATCAAAACCCTTTATGAAAGCAACAATAAATTTCTCCCTCAATTGCCCTAATTGCAAATACGCCCACCCCTTTTTTCCCGTAGCACATTCGCCCATTCTGCGTCGAATTCAGTAATTTTGAGGAAACCCCCTTTGCTAACTGCTGATTCCATACAATCGGAAGACAAGAATTTTCAGCTATTGGTCCAATTTTGGTTCCAGGTATTGTCTCTTTACCATTTTAATCGTTCGTCATGTGATTATTAGTTCAAGGCTTCATCTTTCCTTGAATTTTGTTTGTTCTTGCTGTGTGTTGATACAAATCTTCTAGTTTTACTGCATTATTATATGTGACAGAGAGGGATATCGTGGGTTTGATTGGTTGGAAGTTTAGAGGTATTCAGTTCTGGAATTTTATTTATAATGATGTTTGAAGATTTTTGGGGCAGCGGGCCGGGGGCTGGGGAGGGGTTTATTTGATGGAGTTGCTTGAGCGATTACAAGGTTGCTGATGTTCGGAATATCGTAGAGATACTAGACGATTAGAATTTCGAGACATACCCTTCTAAGATTATGCTTGCAGGATTTCATATTGCTTTTGTCTTTTTCTGTTTTCCTTATTTATTTTTTGAGTGCTGATGTTTCTGCCAGTTCCTGTGTAGGTCTGTAGGGCATTCGATGCTTGCATTCTTAACTCTTAAAGTGAGCATATAGAGAATTGGCCGTATATAGTTTGAATTCTTGAATGGCACAGATTTTGAACCAAAGAAAATATCATTGTATTCTGTTTAGCCTCATTTGAAAATTTTATTTTCTTGGTCTGTTTCTCTCATACATTTTTAGAACTAAATTAGCCCATAAGATATATAGATTTTGTTTTTAACTAAGTCTGCTTTTGGATTGAATGCTGGTAAAGTATAGGAACTTCCAATCAAGATTAAATTGATGGGTAACTGCTGGAGTTTGGTGGAGTTGATCTGCCAGTTATCTGATACTATAATATTTTGAAATCAAAGAATAAAATTTTCTTTTGAAATTGCATTGAACAGCAATTTTAACCATGGCTGAGGCTGAGGCTGAGAAGAAAGTTATAGTTATTTGTCAGTCTGGTGGTAAATTTGGGACCAATACAGATGGTGAACTGTCCTATGAAGGTGGTGATGCACATGCCATGGAAGTTGATGATAAAATGGAGTTTACGGATTTCAAGATGGAGGTAGCAGAGATGTTTAATTGCAATCTCACTACCATGTCCATGAAATATTTCCTTCCTGGAAACAGAAAAAATCTCATTAACATATCTAATAACAAAGATCTCAAGCGGATGATCAAATTCCATCATGACTGCAACACCGCAGAGATATATGTTATGACCGAGGAAGTTGTTGCCCCTGACACGTCCTACTTGCCTGGCAGTAGGTAGTTTTTTTTGTTATCAAATAGACTGAAAGTTTTGTTTACCGTCATGAAACATAGTGGAATGTTCTATCTCTGCAGGTCTAGTAGGATGACTTTTCCTGAAGCTGAGGTTCCTCTTGAGGCTCCGTCAACTATGATGAATGATATTGTGGATGACATGGGTGAACCTGGTCTTCTGATAGATGCGACGTTTGATTTGGTTAGTGATACCAACTATGACAAAGCTGGAGGTGATGTACCAACTGAAATGTCCATGCCTATTGAAATGCCTGTTCCAGTTTCTTTTGTTAGTTCCTATGACGAAAAGCATGCTAAAGCTGCACAGCAATGGCAGAACAATATTACTGGTGTGGGCCAGAGATTCAATAGTGTACATGAATTTCGTGAGGCATTACGCAAATATGCAATTGCTCACCAGTTTGCTTTTAAGTTCAAGAAGAATGACAGCGATCGCGTGACAGTAAAATGCAAAGCAGAGGGCTGTCCATGGAGAGTTCATGCATCAAGGCTGTCGACCACACCACTTTTTTGCGTGAAGAAAATGAATTCAACGCATACATGTGAAGGTTCTATGGGAACCAATGGCTGTAAGGCGACGAGAAGTTGGATTGCTAGTGTGATAAAAGAAAAACTTGCTGTGTTTCCAAACTATAAACCCAAGGACATTGTTGATGATATCAAACAGGAATATGGAATCCAACTAAACTACTTTCAGGCATGGCGGGGTAAAGAGATTGCTAAAGAGCAGCTTCAAGGTTCTTATAAAGAGGCATATAGTCAGTTACCATTTTTCTGTGAGAAAATAATGGAAACAAATCCAGGAAGCCTAGCTGCATTCACAACTAAGGAAGATTCCAGCTTTCAACGCCTGTTTGTCTCCTTTCAGGCTTCTTTGTATGGCTTTGAACATGGTTGCCGTCCTTTGCTTTTCCTGGACAGCATATTTTTAAAGGCAAAATATCAAGGCTCACTATTGGCTGCTACAGCTGCTGATGGGAATGATGGATTTTTTCCTGTTGCTTTTGCAGTCGTAGACACAGAATCTGATGACAACTGGCATTGGTTTTTACAACAACTGAAAACAGCACTGTCGAATTGTCATGGATTGACTTTTGTGGCTGATAGAGAGAAGGGATTGAGAGAATCAATTGCTGAAGTTTTTCAAAATGATGATATTCATCATGGTTTCTGCCTGCGCTATTTGGCTGATCAGCTTCTTAGGGATTTGAAAGGGAATTTTTCTCCTGAAGTGAAGCGAATCTTGGTGGATGATTTTTGGGCTGCAGCTCTTGCCCCTACACCTGAAGGCTTTCACCGGTGCATGGACAGCATTAAAAATATTTCTGTACAGGCACATGATTGGATCACACAAAGTGAACCTGTTCACTGGGCAAATGCATTTTTCCTTGGTGCTAGATATAATCATATGAGATCAAATTTTGGAGAGCTGTTTTACAGTTGGGTAAGTGATGCCCACGATTTGCCTATAACGCAAATGGTTGATGCAATTCGAAGTAAAATTATGGAACTAATTTGTTCCCGACGTACCGAATCTGCCAATTGGCTGACAAGGTTGACTCCAATAATGGAAGAAAAGCTTGAGAAAGAAAGTATCAAAGCCAGCACTCTTCAAGTGTTGATCTCAGCAGGCAATAAATTTGAGGTTCGTGGCGAGATTTCTGAAGTTGTCGATGTTGATAATTGGGATTGTACTTGTAAGGGTTGGCAGATTACTGGGTTGCCTTGTTGCCATGCAATAGCTGTCATTGGTTGCCTTGACCGCAGCCCGCATGATTATTGTTCTAGATACTTTACAATCGACAGCTACAAAACTACGTATTTGCAGTCTGTACATCTTATTTCGAATGTAGATGTCCCCCCTGAGGAGAAGGGCTGTTCTCAGTTGGTGGTGACTGTAACCCCTCCGCCAACTCGTCGTCCACGTGGCCGGCCTACTACCAAGAAATCTGGTTCACAAGATGTACGGAAACGCAGAATTCTATGCAGCAGATGCAAGGGTACAGGGCACAACAAGTCGAATTGTAAAGAGTTCCTGCTGGAGTGCTAAGCTATGCAATTGTAAGGATGTTTTCTTTTCCATTCTATTCCGTCTTTATTTTTTTATTTATCATCCTTGAACATAAATGACTAACAAACACATCCTTGCTGACAAACAGTCTAATCTCAATAAGATCGAAAAAGGAATTTCGTGCCCAGAATTTATATATATATATATATATATATATATATATATATATATATGTTTTAAAATGCATATCCGTGTAGTTTTGCAGTTGTCTGATTTTCAGTTTTAGTTTTTTGGGGTTGGGTTTAATTGTCTTCCAGTTCTGACTATTGATCAGTGTTGGTTGCTGAAATGTGGGTTGATCTGTCGATGCTTCCATCTAAGTTCCCAGTATGGTGCTTTTTCTAAGAATTTGATTCATCTTAAATACGGGCGTGGCTAATTTATACAAATAGTAAACTAAAATATCGTGAATAACGCTTGAATACATGGATGATGATACTCAACTTAGGTTGCCTCTGTTGTAAATTTTGGATGAAAAAATTATGCAAGCACACATACAATAGGATAACAAAGGAAGGTAGGAATAAAAATGGATACAAATATTTAAGGGTCGTCTTCAATCTCAAAATGTAGATAATAAAGTTTTCACTCGGAACAACTCCAATCCAGTCACAGTAGGAGCTCTCGCCGATGGATCTTGTCACTCCCCAACTACTCTTTATCTCATCTCTCGATGCCAGATGCCAGATGCCGATGGTATGGTATACTTGTACATCACTTAGCGAATGAATATGAACATATGATCTACGTAGGAGTGAATGAATGTCATGTAAATTGAAACGGAGACGGAGTAGTGTCCAAATAAAAGAAGCATCCAGCAATTGCATCTACAATCTACATCCGTGACCCCAAATCCAACTTGGGTAGGACAAGTACCCAAAAGAGTTTCATCGACGTGTGCAATTGGATACTTGGTTTAATGATATAAACATATTTGAAATTACGGGATGTTCAAACTTTCTACGACAGTCTCAAGCCTCAACGTTCATTATTCCTGTAAAAATTTCATGCAAAATGAGGGGCAACATTCAAAATAGTAAGCATTGCGTAGAAATTATACCTGTAATTATATTTTTAAAATATTAAACATAATTTATTACTCAAAGTAGGAATTTTCAAA
>MAYD01489066.1:0-10850 GCA_001909325.1 Ruellia speciosa
GTTTCTATATTTTTTTTTTTTTTTGGAAGCTAATGTCACGATTCTATATTAAGAATATGCTATGGTAACTATTCTGAGTGTATTGTTCCCTAAACACAGTTATAAGGGAGTTCCGGATGAACTTCCATTTATTTGATAGTAGTAGATGAAAGCACACTCCATTACTTGTAGTCTTGTTTGTGTGGTCGTTGGACGTTTGTGTTTTGTTTTGCTTGTGTTCTTTTTTCGTCGACTCTCACTTCGAATAATTCCTTTTTTATTATTATATAATACTAGTATATATTATAATAAATTTCATTTCTTAAATAAACTTGCAATGTAATGGTTGAAATTATGTATTAATTTAATAGGCAAAATTGTACCAAGTACCATTTAGGGGGGTAATAATAGCATACTGTTGATTATTCCATAGTTAATTTATCGTTATATAATAATATTTTTATACAATAATTATTTTTTTACTATATAATAATTATTTAATTGTTATATAATGGCTTTTTAATAAGTTATTTAACACATTAATTAGTTCTCAATTTATAAAAAAAATACTTAAACTGATGGAATTTAATAACTATTGAATATGTTAACAACTGTTTGATACATTAAACAACCATCCATTCATTAAAAAATGCTCGGCAATAATAGCCATTAAAAAATGCTCGGCAATAATAGCCATTAGATAGCTCCCCGCTTATGAAAAATAATTACACTGAGAATGTTCTAACAATTATTAATTGTATTAAATAACTAAATAGCTCATTTATAAAAAAGAAAAATATTTGCATTAAAACCCGAAAACACGTCTTTAATATTTTAGAATGGCAAAACCATTCAACAACCTTGCAACAACTTACGAAGTGCACCTCTATGCGTCATGCGTGTCTATTAAAAAGTGATGCATTGTTCTTAATAATTTTTTAGCATCATAAATAAACGTATTTTTTGAAAAATTAATTTTATAAAACAAAAAGGGTACATAGATTTATGAATGCCAGCCGCATATCTAGATTAAAGGCCATCAATTGGCGAAGTATTACTTTATTACACTTCTCGTCCTCTTTTTATTTGTTATTAAGAAAATTGTGATATATCACACAAACTCTTATTTGATTATTGTTATTTTTTGTTAATATTGGATTTAACAATAAATAAATTGAGCTGCTAACGCTAGATCAATATTATTTAAAACTCATAAATGTCGGGCCATAAGTGAGGTTTTCAATGTTCTTAAAAGTCAATTAACGCTCGATTGTTGATCATACTTGACCGAAGAGCATTTACACAATACTCAAATACAGGTCAATAACCGGCTAAGTCTCAGATGCATTCCGAGTCCTTGCTCCCCCTGTTCCCACATTTGAATGCCCGTTTGAGGCCTTCATTGGCCAATAACACATTAAGAACGGGTGAAATATGTCATGATCGAGTAATTCGAACCTTCTCCCTACACCCAATCTCCCTCAAATTCGCAGGTTGGGTATAACCCAACCTCAATTTACCATTTCCAACATAGAAGGATTCTTTAAGCGCCGGTTAACATTGGTCGACAGGCCTAGTATAGCTAGACCCCGACCCCTAAGCCCACTCGATAAGCTTGATCTTATTATTGACTGTCGAGAACCTCGTATCCTCAACCCCTGCTCTGATCTACATGCTAATTAATTGGCATTGCTTCACAATTACATACTTCACTGCTCGACCGCAATGTCACTAATCGAGATGCCTAAAGTACTCAAAGTAATATCATCGGATCAGTTAATGATCACCTTTACAGTCTGCAGAATATAAGAGGCCAATAAGGCCATCCAAGTGGAAATATATAGAATAGGTTATTTATTAGAAGTTTTGTTAGTGTTTGTTCATCAATTCTTGCGTCCCTACACAAGTCAGCAGTTACATTCTTGTAACAATAAATATTGTATTGTTTCTCAAAGACCAATAAAATGGTTTTGTGGAGACAATATGCTCCCCAACGGGATAAAACTCCCATATCCCATCTTCCGTTGCATTTCAGCAATTTACTGTTTTTCTTTACATTCGAGGAATTTAACACTTTCCCTTCATGCTCCACGCATGACCTTCACTTTCCTATGGTTTTACACTCCCTGCAAATTATATTTTGCATTTCATTTTGCTAATTAACTTCCTACAAGTTAATTTCCATGCAAGTTACATTCATATAAGTCAAGTTCCTGCAATTTCTTCTTAAGCATAACTTTCTTAATGTCTTATCTCTTCTATGGTTCAACTTTCCAAGCTTTTACACTAAGTGGTCGGGCCTCGTGAGCTTTCTATTATTTTACTCAGGGCCCCTTGATCCACCCCTTTTCTTATGCTTCGCTATATCCACAGCAGTAAGCGAGCTGCACCCTCATGCTACTCGATAAAACTGCATTTATGGTTCGACACAACATATCAATTACACTTAATGGTGCTCAATATTAATCACTGCAGCAACTACCAATTAAACCACATTCAGGGTCGCTTTGCTGACCCTACAAAACATCCCCTCGCGGGACATTCGATGACAAGTCATGCTAGACAAGTGAAAAATTGCTTGATCGACTGGTGACAACAGGGTAGGCCGCCGATTCTCGACAGTCATTTCTTCGAGTCCTAAAACCCGCTTCTTTTTGCAGTAACTGTCTGCGCCCATGAGGGTTTTTACACAAAAGTTCACCTCGTAACGGATATTTTGGCTATTGATGCCCCTAGTCAGGGCCACATAAGATTGGTGACTGTTTCTTTACGGCTAGGCAGAATAAGTTTCCCCTATTGAACCGGACGATCATACTATTTTGAAAGTCGCATGTTGTCTCCAACAGAGTAACAAATTAATCCCGCTTGAGAATGAGACTTTTTCTCTATGCAACCATTTGAAATAATTTGAGATAGAAAGAATATGAGTACAAGGCAAAGTTCAGTTATAAAAATGAAAGTTATATATTTAACCCTTGGTGGAAAATGTAATTTAATTTTGCCCAAAATATTAATAATCTTTAACTTGCTTCTTTATTGCTTTTTCGGTCGTTGATTGATTACATTTTATTTTAAGTCTCGGGCATCGTTCTCTTTTGTCTAAGGGAAAGGAAAAAACTCTGTTTTTAGGGTGATATATAAAAGAATTGTGATTTTATTTTTATTATAATCACATACTCCGTATAATAAATTATACAGTATAACATTCAACAATTCATATTCATTGGTGAATTGTATTTAGCAAATCTTGAATACACCCAAATCAAACTCATTACAGAATTATATACGCATGTGTTTGGTTGTTATTTCATATTCTAAAAATATGTTTTTAAAATAAAGTGGATATTTTTATTTTAAACTAGTAATATATGCACACTTTAAATATTTATTTTGTTATACTAACATCTTTTAAATACCTCTTAAAAAATATTTTTTAAATACCATAATATATATATATATATATATATATCCATGTATAATAAATTTAAAATTTTATTGTAAAAAATAATTTGACAGAAAATTTAATAAATCGATTTAATATATGTCAACTGGATGAGTATCTAACATTATGTTAAATGTATCTTACAAATTTGACTATTATTTAAATTAAATATATTTATAGATAAATTTAATAGTAATTTAGTAATTACACTTGACGATAAAATTCTATTACTACGAAATGCATATGGATGTTTACTTTTTCATGAGATCAAATATTGTACTATTGTATAATAGAGTATATGAAAAAAAAGTACTCCATTTGATGTAGAGATACTATTTCATTTGGGTAAGATTTTTAAGGAAAATAAATAAATGAATTTTTTGTTAGTGGACTAAGAAATGCATGTCATTTTTATTATTGGATTGAAAAGAAAAATATAATATTTTAATAGTGAGAAAAAATATATAGAATCATTATTATTAGGGTTTTGAAAAAGCCAAAAATAGAAATGTACTGTATAAATAATGTGTGTTTTTTTGTTAGATAATTGATACTGTCCCCATCTTATATGTAGGTAGTTTTAGACATTTTAAAGTTAACTAAAATGCTAGTCGTTTCAGATATTTAAGATACAAATATCAATATTATCTCCACCTTTTCCATATCTCTTAAAATTTGGATTAAAAAAATAAAATAAAATGAAGGATAAAATAATACATACATCATTTTCTTAAAAAATATTTAAATCCCTACATACATATAAATGAAAAGGAGTATGTTTAAGAGATTTGTTCCTAAAAAATATCCGTGATAACAAGCAAACAAATTATATAAAGTGTATGATAAAATTGTTAATTGTTACATATCCATATATATATATATATATATATATATAAAGTTAAACCATTTACAAAATAGAACAATTAGAATTATTCATTACTAAAGATTTGTTTGGATTGAGTGATTTAGAATTAGTGAATTTTAAATATCTTGTCAAAAGTTTGTTTGATTAAAATGTGTACTTCGAATCCATTTATTTAAGGGAAGTTTTCAACTCCATTTTGGATGTATTTGAAATACCTTAAAAAACCTTACCATTTCAAATTCTCATTTTCTATACTTGCTTCAAATGTTATGATTTATACTTCTATCATCTATTTTTAAATATAATTAAATGTATATTAAAATTTATATAGTAAATTTAAAATATTTTCTATATATCCACATCATATCAAAATAAAAAAGTATAAATTCATAAAAATTAATATACATTGCGATGAAATACAATCATTGTAATATCATGCACAAATTCAAATCATCCCATTCAAAAATATTCTAAAAGTCGTTTATGGTTCTTCACTAAAAATAGGTGTTTTTGGGTAACATTCACTAGAAGTTGTATGTTAATGTGTGTTGCTTGAATTGTCTAATAATTACAATAAATTCAAATGTGGTGATCAAAATTAAAGAAGATGCATAATTTGATTGATATCATGTGTTATTTCGTAAAAGGTTGTCTTTTTGGTTTCTACCTGGCCCAATTTTTGATACATATTGAGAGCATTTGTCTTTTCATGAAAATTTGTCCATTTTAATTTCTGCCGCGCTCAATTTTTATACATAGTGAGGTTATATCACACTCGTCGAACCCATCACATCTTTGGCAGGTGGGGCCGATAGCCCAAAAATTGCAAATTTGCTCAAACAGTGAAGAGAAATTGCAGGAGTTCTCAAGTCGAAAACCCCCGTCACTTAAAAAGTCTTGCTGTGGCCTGTCGTCGTCTTCGATGGATGCTCATACGACATCGTGTCTACCTAAACGCGCCTCAGATCCTTTTCCCATCTACGTGTAATCGACTCTTTCTCTGGGTTAAACCCTTCCAGGTACTTTCTCCAATCTAGTCAGCACAAATAAAATCAAACCCGCGTTTATTACGATCCATTTCATGTTAATGCCTGATGTTTTTTGGATTCTCTCGGTCCCAGTCGTTGTCGCTTTTACGCGTTTTCAGTTAATTGAACTGATTTTCAAGTCCGCGGTATACATACACATGTATGTGTATCTGTATGTAACTATGTATGTATGTATGCGTCCTGATTGTATCAGGTGGACACCAAGAACCTGTTTTTAAGCATATACCAAGGAAAGAAAGTTTAATGCTAAAATCAAAGGAAAAAAGTTAATAATGCTGGAAAAACATCAAACCCAACACAAAGTCCCCTACATTTTTTGGAATAATGCTTAAAATAAGGAAAAATTTTGGGGGTTTATCGTTATGTCGTTATAATCATCATGAATGGTGAACTAGACATCTATGTTTTGTGTCTTTATTTAATTATCCGAGGAAGCTTCCCAGATATTCTCCTACAAATGTATCCCTTTCTTCAATGCCCCATGCCTATAAAAGCACTGTCGGTTACCAGTTTTGGCCTTACCTACCCTGAATAATAATTCCTATTCATATACTATTGAAGTGTTGCTTCCTGAGCTTCTCAATGGCACTGAAACGGCAGATCAATGAGGCAGGTGACGGGAGTTGTGAACTTCCTGTCAAACGCCACCATCTAATTTCGACGTGGGTTGGCTAGTAGTTGAACTTATCATCCTTTTCATTGTTGTTATGTTATGCAACTTCATTAATCTCCCTGTCGTGCTGAATTATTTTCTTCTGTTTTATGCAGTACATTCAATGACACTGATGATGCACAGGAAATTATACCCTACTTGGAATCCCTTCTTCGAAAATGTGTATGATGTTTATGTTTTTTCATAGTTATGCAAGTTTGTTTTCTAGTTTGGTGTGAGTGATTGTGCGAGGTGCTTGTTTGTACTGCTGCTATGAAGCTTAGGAATTGATGAGCTTTTGATGATTAGAGAAAAACAGAAAGCTCCTTGGAAAGTGAACTTGCAAGTTGCAAAATTTGGCCACGTAGTTTTTCAATGGTAGTAAATCATGAAAGCGAAGGCTTGCCTGGTAACTTATTTCCTTTTCCACAAAGTGTGATTTGTGGAAGTTTGAGTTAGTGTATTATAGGAAAGAGTTTGAGGTGCTCTTGGAGATTCTTTTGATTTTGATGAATTACACTGGCATTCTGATAAATAAATGTTAATAACTGCATGTTATTTGCATTTGTGTATTTACTATAGTTTTCAGACTAAGAATTTGTTTGATAACACCGTTTATACTTAATGTTAATGGATTAAGTACTTATTCATTAAGCTGGTTTAATAATTGTAAATGCAATCACTTAATTGATTAAACGAGCCTGAATGATATAAGTAAAATAGAGTATAAAATTAAGTAATTTGATATTCGCTTAATACTACTTAATCAAAAGTAACATAAAATATTTTTTTAAAAAATTAAAAATAATTTTAATCATCAAATTTTATTTGTTTTAAATTTACAACTTAATAGTTCAGATACAACCCTGTAATAATTCAGATTTAGGACTTCAAACTTCAGATTCAGACCACATCCAGTTTTATCAAAAAGTTCTAATTTACGCGACATCATTTCAAAAGCAATTACAGATTAGTCACTTGGATACTTCATGTGATATGTTTTCTATATTTTGTTTTAGTAATAGATCAGGAAACAACAATATACACGTTTGTGTGCACTTTTTGACTGTATTTTAATTGTTCTGTTGTCAAATGGGTATTAGGTGCAAGAAGAGGTGCAAGGCCAATTCGAAAAATTTCAGAGGTTAGTGACTTGTTCTATAGTTGTCATATCATGTGGCTATGTGCATCCAAGTTTTACCTTACCTGGGTTCTGAATTTTGTTTTGAAGAATTTCTTCTGAAAGTGGTTTCTGACTTTCTGTTTTATGATTGGATTATGTATATGAAGAATACAGTGGCTATGATTACTGTGATTAATAACTAACTATATTCATTAGATATACAGTTGAATTTTAATATGTGTTTTCATCCGGTTGCCTCTTGTAGATCCACCATGAAGCGTATTGAGTGCTCCAGTCCACGAACTTTTCAGCTGCAGTTCTGCAGTGACTTGCCTAATATCCTGTTTACGGGGAGTAGGGTCATGTCTGAGGACAATAGTCCTATTAAAGTAATCTTATTTAATTCTATTTCGAAAGAAGTGGTGACATCTGGACCTCACTCATCAATCAAAGTGAATGTTGTCGTACTTGATGGTGAGTTTGTCCCTGTTGATCAGGACTGGTCCAAGAAGCAGTTTGATAGCAAGATTGTAAAAAACAGAGAAGGGAAAAGGCCACTGGTCACTGGAGAGTTGACTGTTCAGTTGAAGAATGGGGTGGGCTTTATTGGTCAGGTGAGCTTCACAGATAATTCAAGCTGGATTAGAAGTGGAAGATTTTGTTTGGGAGCAAAAGCACAACCCTTCACTGATGAAATGAACATAAGAGAAGCCATGAGCAACCCCTTCAAAGTTAAAGATCATCGTGGTGAATGTAAGAGCTTCTTCTTGACAATTGTTTCCTGTTAAACATGTTATTTTTTTTGCTGTTTAACACATGTGTGTATTTTCATCCTATTCTTTCTGACAGAGCTTGACACTTATGAACATTAACTCACCTATCTGTATTTCAGCATATAAGAAGCACTATCCCCCCTCCTTGTATGATGAAGTATGGAGGCTGGAAAAAATAGCAAAGGATGGTTCATCCCATAGAAGACTAACTCAGTTTGGTATTCATTGCGTTCAAGATTTCTTAAGACGCTACGAAACAAACCCGCTCTCACTACGCACTGAAGTAAGATAGCCACTCTTGATACCCATTTAAATATATCCAATTTGCCAATCACTAATTTAACTTTGAACTATGTGTGCACGAAACAAACATGTGTTCAAGAACAAATATCTTTTCTTTGATCAACAAACAGAGCCATTAATATGCAGGTACTCTCTAATGTCTCACACAAGAGATGGGAGACAATCCTCAAACATGCAGCAACCTGTACGTTAGATGACAAGAGATTCATGTTCAGGACGGCACAAGGGACTGGGCTGTTGTTCAACAGCATCTTCAAGGTTGTCGGAATGAGCTTTGGTGGACACAACTTCCATCCTGTGGATAATCTCAACATATCTCAGATGGTTTGTATTTTTAGCCTCAATAGCTTTTCTTTATGCTGTAACTTGTTATTGATCTACCCAGTTACAGATATAACTTTTGTGGAATAACTAAAACCTCAACTCCTACTTTATTTTAGCGGTTGGCTGGTGTTCACTACTGTAGCTTATGCTTTTTAGTTTTGGGTTTACCAACATAGACAGCAGAATTATACTAAACTTGGGCGTGTCAGGGAACTTTTATTGTAAGAATACTAAATGGAGCACCACTGCTAATGTAATGGTCTTTAAATTTTGATTCATAGAAAGCTAGGTGATAGTGTATTGGTCTAGAAGTATCATTTTCTCATGAAACTCATTCAGTTAATGTCTTCCATTCACAGAGAATGGCAGAAGACCTCAAGCAGTATGCTTATAAAAATATTGAGGACTGGGTTCCAGTTGGTGACCAGTCATTTGTTGGCTATCCAAGACCTCTGGCAAACCCTGTTGACGATTTTAGCCATCCTAACTTGGGTCTCCAGGATGCACATTTCCAAGCTGAACATGGTAGAAAAATCAACTCTGTTTTCCACATTAAACATTCTTAAATGTCACTTAGTGTAATTTAGTTTTCAGGCATTTCATTGCTTTAATTTCCTGAATTATTTTATTAGCACTTCCACGGGCAACAAATAACCATGTGGTTTGTCAACTCATTCTAATAATCTTTAAAACTTCTGTAACAGATTATCTTCTTCTTTTTTTCACTTAACAATGTAGGTTTACTAGTTCACTGAAAGCCTGCCTGCTAATATACAGTTTTTGAATTATAAATTTGTTGTGGACGTAATTTTAATTACCTTTTTTGCAGATCAACTAGAAATGCAGGTGGCCAACCTTCATTCAACAATTTCCTCACCTAATGACTTTGAAGTGGAACAAGATAATGGTTCCTTTGAGATGGAAAGTTCGAAAATGCCAGAGTTCAACCTCTCACTTAGAAACAGTTTTCAAATGAATGCTTCTCCTGGCATATTCTATGGCAATTCTTGGGTCTCTGGGGCTTCCTACATGGATGCACCAGTTGAGTACAATTTTCAGGTTGAGCCCACATGACAAGGGAATGAATTGTTTATTGGTTCTAACAATCATCGTATTTGGATAATGCCAACTAATTCTGGAATACTTTTTCCCAGGAAGGCCAAGAATGAGGTGGTGCAAACTCCTAGAAGTGATCATGTAGCACATAAAGGTTAAACGTGTTGTGGCTAAGAAATCGGAAGCAATTCGACAGCTATGTAAAAATGTATTTTCTTACTTTCTGGTCAGTTTCTCCTAGGATACAAACTAGGTTTGTTTAGATTTGTGTTATATTGCTTTCCCCTCCATGTTTAGATTTACTATACCTTTACTGAAAATGCAACAAGGGGACACCCTATATATATAAATTATGATAAATATAGTCATTTAGGAGAATTCTATGCTATACTTGGTTTGTCAGTCTTGCATAGTAGCTTCCAAAAGGAATGCTAGACTATTGAAGCAAGTGTCGCATAGAATTTTATCAGTCATACATGTTTTGGGTCCTGCCGACAGTGTAGGTTTGGTGTTAAAATGATGGCAGCTTTTGTTGTTAGGCTTCCTGATTTTGGCTTGGCTTAATCTTGTTGTAACACGTTCTTTCATTTGAATGGCTTTAAAAAGAAAGTACTTTATACACCTGTTCAGGTGGTTTTGTGTTGTACAAACAGTTGTTTTCATATCAATGTTGAACTCTGAAATTGATCTCTCTGTAGTGCTCCCAGTGCATCAGTTTAAATATATTGATGGATTTTATTTAATGTCTCCGTCCCCTGCTCCTGTGATGGCGCCCGCACCTGAAACAATCAGGTGGGGCTCACTGGCAATATGTTTCACGCGAATTGAGCATTGGAGAGTAATAGGAAAACTCATCTTTTAGTTTCCTCATTAATATTATTATTTTTGGCTATGCTCTGCACTTATACAACTCAAAGTACTCTTCTCTATGATTTGGCACTCAACTCCAACTACTTTTACAATAATATTTGGTGGTCAAAAATCAAAATAGGATTGAAGATAAAACTGCATTAATAGAAATTAAAAGCTACTGCCTTTCACTTTAAATAACAGTTGAAATGTTTCTTTAAAGAGTAGAGAGAGACCACTTTTTACCAATACAAATCTCTGATGTGGTTCCTTTTGATAGTTTTCAGATCTTCACCTCCATGTCTCGTGGCCATTGATAATACGGCCTTTAGGATACAACATTGTCCAAACTGACTTTCCTCTTGTTTGTGGTCAATTTGGGGGGTGCAGTTGGACATGGATCTTCAGACAGAAATAATGTAGTTACATTTACTA
>MAYD01489104.1:0-21428 GCA_001909325.1 Ruellia speciosa
AGTAATATTTGGTCTTTAGAAATTAATGAGACTTATGGGTGTCCAAATGTGTTCATCTTACCGTTATCAACAGTCTTGAATAAAACAGCAAACACGAGCTTCCTACAGGGCGAAAGGAACCTAATTAATTATCCATCCTTTGTGTCTTTAAAAAGACTTAGACAATTAATAAATTACCTAGGATAATCAAATTAAATCAGGACATTTTAATTAGGTCAATATCTTAAATTTCTCCAATTAATCTTAATGTCTAGATTTTTACTCAAGTCCCCCCAATTCACAAATTCTGCAATCTGCCACAATCTCAAAAATCCATTCGGTCATCCGGTGCCAATAACACAACAACAATTTCTTAAGTTCTTCTTCATCACCACAAACCCATTTCCATTTTAGGGTTTATTAATCAACACAAATCCCAATTCCATCACTAACATCCGGCTGCCAAAATGCACCACACAACATCAACACATTTCAATTTTTTCTTTAAGTCCAACATCATCAAGGTTTCTTTAATCCCCGACATTACAAATCCATTTCTGCCCTTGCTGTTTACTGTGAACAGTACCTCCGACCAAAAATGCTCAAATGGAAAATCCGAATCGGTAGAATTGTTCACATTAAGATGGGAGTAAGGATCTACAAATGGTTTCCACAAAACCTTTGTTGTTCGGACTGAATCTGCCTTGCAAAAATTTGTCTGAGTGAAGAAGACGAAGAAGGTTTGGGAGTGTTTGATATTTCTAGATCTGAATAAATGGGTGAAATGAAGTGGATGTATAAAAATTCACTAAGTGTCTTATTTTATACTCCAACCATGCACCAAACTGAAAATCAAACCAAATCTGAAATCAGAAATCAATTTTGCATGGTGAAAATCTCGACCACACCCAGTGTCGTGATTTTTAATGTTGCAGATCGCATATTTTGATTTCCACAGTTGAGTGTCACGTTTTCTGATTGCTTCTGTCGAGCATTTTGATTCTGCCAATTGCAATGTCGTGCTTTTTAATTTCTAAAAATGAGGTGTCGCGATTTTTGATCTCAAAATCTACCCAAAGCTACCTCAGACAGTGTCGTGTTTTTGTTCTCAAACAGGGCAATATCGCGTTTTTTGTTGTTCTATCGCGGTTTTGTCGCGGTTTTTGATTTCTGAACCAGTGTCACGTCTTTTAATTCTCCGTGTCGCGATGTCGCGCTCCCTTGTCTCGGTGTCGCGCTCTTATGTCGCATCTTTTAATTTCTCAGAAACAAAAGACGCGACCTTCACCATCCACGACCAGCACACCTCGACACCACGACACTGCACCTCGACACTTCGACACCGTGACTATGACCAACCATGACCATCATTTCTTCGACAACCACGACACTGCACCACGACTCTGCGACACTCAGACACTCGACAATTCTGTCTTTTTCATTCCTTTCTCTTGTTTACTAACTGTCACCCTTTTACTGTCTATCGCCCCTCTGCATATTAATTATATTTTCCATATATAATTAATATTTTGGCTATTTCTTCAATTGTGATAAATTAATTTCTCCACTTGAAATTAATTGTCCATCACATCAGATTAATTTTTCTAAATTCAGGGTAATTTAATTTAAGTCTTTCCACGCTTAATTTTTCTGATACCCAAAATTAAATTAATTTGTTAATTTATGAAATCTCAAAATTTGCATTAATCAATCCTCGGAATCCGTTCCAATCTGTCCGTCTGAATCTGATCAGAAATTCTGACTGTGTCCAAACTGTTGTTCGGTTCAATTTCTTTTTATTTTTCGCACTTCATAAATTAATTATTTTCATAATTAATTCGCGAAAAATTTTCACTGATTTTCTAATATCTTTTAATTAATCTGGCTTATTCCAAATTAATTATCTTATGTAATACCGGGTATTACAGTACGATTATGAGTTAACTATAGGCTAGGGGCCTGAGGCATGTGAACTTAGGGTATTAGGGTTGCTAACATTCTGTTGTTGATGTTGTTATTCTTGAGCCTGTCCGTGGCTATGGCAAGTCGTACCTGGCCACTGTGATATGATGGATTGTTGTTGTTTATTGTTGACGTTCTGTATTGTTGGGTGCTGACTTAGTGGTCTTGCCAAACTGCGTGCTAATCTCGATACTGGAGATGGACCCCGATTTCGGACTCCCTCGTGTTGAGCATTCCGATGGTGGACCCAATCTGCGTACCAGCGACAAGCGCCTAGACTTTGGGCCTTTACTTGATCCTTTTGCCTAACCTGCTTTCATGCCGCCTAGCCTTGTGCATGGCGATGCTGCCTGGCTGTGATTGCTTAGAGGTGGTGGACTATTATAACACCCGACCTTGCCAACCTCACTCTGGGTCCGGTCAAGTCAGTGTCAGGTTACTACAGCCCAATACACCCCAACGCCTCTCCACACACCTCTTTACTTTAGGTGGTGGTGGGTTGTTGGCAAGATGGCTCAATCCTGAGACCTATATCTCAAACTGTAACATCTCATGTTACCGGTAAGGCTTTTCCAGTGTCAGAAAATGAGGAAATTTTTTTCGCGAAATCAATTATAAGAAATAATTAATTTCGAGAGTGCGAAAAATATAAATTGGGCTATACAGGTTGGAATTAATGAGGTTGAATTAATTCCACGGCCCAAATAAAGTTTTGAATAGTCCAAGGCCCAACGGATTGGAGCGACACTTGGAGATTCAGAATAGATGAACCATTCTGGTTCAGATTGGAGTGATCAAAGTATAAGAAATCCAAATGGAATGGATTTAGTCATACAGATACGGGATCGGCCAAGGTGTTAAGAAAATATGACAGAAAGTGAGTCATTTCTGCAATTTGACAGAATTGGCAGAATTTCCGCAGCATTGGCAGAATTCCGCAATATTGAGGCATTTCCGCAATTGGAATAACGGAAATTGGTCAGACTCAGCGGAAGCCAGAAATAGCGGAATTGGATGAAATGGATCAAAATTTCGCTAAGGCAGAATAGCGGAAATTTTCGCTATATTGACAAATTTCCGCAATATGACATTGCGGAAATGACACAGAAATAGCGGAAATCGGGCATGATTTTGCAGATTATCGCACTCTAAAGGTGACTGAACCACTGTTCATTCATTTTGCAACTTATGATGCGGAATGGGATTTTATTCCTTCAATTTAGACAAGTTATGAATTGTCTACACTTATGGGCCATCTTTGCCTATAAATAGAAGGACTTAGACAGAATTTCATTCACCACATCTTCATCATCTTCAGAAATTCACTTTGCCAAAATACTCTCAAGACAAAAATACAATCTGCCAGCGTGGGGACTTATTGTGGTCGGATTTTGGAGATTGTTTCAGATTTGGGTTCCTTGTTGCATGGTGAGTTCATTTCTCCCTATGGATTTCATTTCCATTGAGTTTGAATTTGGGGTTAAGAAATGCAGTATACATGTTCTTGACAGATTACAACCAACAGTGGGGTTTCCTTGTGAGAAAGCAGCCCAAACCGTGTCATCTTGGGTAAGCATGTTAATTTCAGATTTTTGGCCAAATTGACATGAGATTCCAGTTGGTTTTGGGACAGATTGAACTATTGAAATTGCATGAAATTGATGAATCTTGAATATGCAAGTATGGACAGTGAACAACCGATTTTTGGACAAATTATTATGGACATAAAAATGGATGATTGTTCATGTCATCTTCATCATGTTCTTGGCCATCTTCAACAAGTTCTTGAGAATAGCCTTTTTGATCCAATTTCCATGAATAAGGGGATGTTTGAGTGTGATACTTGACAAAATTCCATAATTCACTCGGCAGCCTTGACTAGGAGGAAATTAAAATATTCAATGGTCACTTTTTCCATGAAATGTGGGAAAGGATTGATTATTTTAATTGAGAGTGAGGTGATGACTCATGCAAGATTCCAATTGGGCCTTTGAAATTGATTAATTGGAATAAAATTGAATTAGGCCATTGGGATTTAATTTGGATCAAATTTAATGGGCCTTGAGAGAATTCTAGTGGGACACTTAAATTAATTAAGTGACCATGGGATAATTAATTACTGCGGGTAATTAATTCAGTTGTTCCGAATTTCAAATTTATCAGTGATAAGACGACAGCCAGCAGTCGGTATCAGAATTCCGGATTGTTCCAGTAAAAGTAAAGATACAAAAGATTGTTGATAAAGGTACGGACTACACTGGGTAACCATACGACCCGTCGGTGGCATAGGACTTAGGATGATAAGTCTAGGAATTTATTACGAGTCGTACTTAAATTCCATATGAATATGCCATGTTCGTATCATGCTAATGCCTTACGTGAATTACCTGTTATATGTGTGTTTACATGCGTGTCATGTCATTTGCATTAAATGAACGGAGCATGTAATACGGTATCGCATGTAACTTGATAAAGCCTGTTGGAGACCGAGCAAGTGACAGATATTCCTTGTATCAGACCGACATTAAGGCATATCAGAAAGTGGAAACCACGTGATAATTTAATGACAGATAATCATTAAACCGGATAATCACGTAAAGAGAAAGATAGAGTAACGGCCAATTATTTCCCTTTGGGTTGATCGCCATAGGCTCGAAAGTCCACCCGCGTGAAGCTTGCTTTTCACGTTAAAGCGTCCTAGTCTACTCTTGGAATTTGCACCCTAGGGGATTTACCGGTAATTTAAGATTAGATGAAGGGAGTTCTAGCTGTGACGTGTGGAGAGTGATTCGCGTCATTTGGTAGCTATGATGATCTCCTGTTTGACTTCACTCTACTGTGGTAGTGGATTAGGGTATTCAGTGTTCCATTAGGTTGGGCATTGGATAACCCCATTATATCCCTATTCACATCCCCGTGTTTTGGTGTACGTGTCGAATAAGGGTGATTCTAGTCAGCCGTAACCAAGCATACCTAGCCTTGTCAACGGGCCTGTCGGTGGAGCCCCCCGTTGTCCAAGTTTCTTGGTCATTATTCACTCTTTAAGCTTGTATTAACTATTTTCTTGGTCATATGTTATTGCTGCATTTGTTTATTTGCCGCATGAAAAGGATTTGAAACCGTTGAGTAGCATAATGGAGATGCACTCGACGCGTATCATGTTGCATACAGGATTATGCATTTAAGTTACCACGTGTATGTTCCGTACTTAGTCATTCGACTAACTATGCTTGATGCATACAGGTACCAGAGGTCTGGGGGATACCCCTCCCGGCTGCTAGATCACGCGGGTAAGGCTGTGCCTTTTGGGTTTTGGTGAGGATGAGTGAACATATTTATTTAACTGTTAGTGTGCGATGCATTCCAGTTATTTACGTATGTTCTGAACTCTTTATCCTCCTGTCATTTTGTTTATCGGCTTGTATTAAGTGGCCGAGTCCCGGACGTGGGACATGATTCTTTTTGGGTATTGTAAACTCTTGACTTGCAGCCTGTAATAGAAATAGGCCTTGTTTTGCATGTTTTGGGTGACTGACTGTTTCCAATTTTATCATGCTGAGCTATGATCAGAGGGGACCAGTTTCCTGAAATCCAGCGTACTCTGATAGGATTAGATAATGGTTAGCCTGAGCACCAAGCTTACTAAGGGTTAGGCCGTAGAACCCGAGGTAAGTTAGGTGTGGCGGTAACATTTCGTCCGGTTGCAGAATCGGGGTGTTACACAAACCCTTTACCAAGTCAAGCTTGGTATCCAGTTGAGCTGAACTTGAAAAGATCCACACTGACAATAATGGTGCTGACATGCTGACGAAGGTGGTGAGTCGTGAGAAACTTGAGGCCTGAGCTGAACTTGAAAAGATCCACACTGATAATAATGGTGCTGACATGCTGACGAAGGTGGTGAGTCGTGAGAAACTTGAGGCCTGTGCCGAGATGGCTGGTCTGAAGTTTTAACTTGGTAAAGGGTTTGAGGTGTAGGTCTCAGGATCGAACCCTCTTGCCAACAACCCACCACCACCTAAAGTAAAGAGGTGTGTGGAGAGGGGTTGGGGTGCATTGGGCTGCAGTAACCTGACATTAACTTGACCGGACCTAGAGTGGGGTTGGCGAGGTTAGGTGTTATACAAAAGTGCAGCTCAACTGGATACCAAGCTTGACTTGGTAAAGGGTGATAAGGGTTCGAATCCTGTCACCAACAACCTACCAAGGTACTGTAGAAACACAGTTACTGTGGAGATAGGTTGGAGTGTACTGGGCTGCAGACCTGACACTGACTTGACCGGAACCAGAGTGAGGTTGGCGAGGTCGGGTGTTACAACTATGTATTATTCCCCACTTGGATGTGATTACCTGGAGGTGGTGGAATGCTAAAATATGGTTCCCTGGAGAATTCCTTGAAATGGCCTGCAGTTACCTCGGTTTGTTGAGGATCATATCGCCCGAGTTTAGGTAGAGCTGACATAGGATAGAATATGCATTTAGGATAGATAGGTGTACGTTAGGCCATACATCATGTGCATCATATTCCTGTATTGTATGCCTGTGGTTGAAGCGGTGGGTATGGGACCACCGTGGTGATGTGGATGATGAGGATGATTTACATTACTTTGACCTGTGTTCTTTATTCGCATTGTCCTCGCTTTCCTTGTGATGTTTATGCACTGTTTAGTTCCCTTGCTCTGCTTGTGCTGACCCTGTATAACACCCCAACCTTGTACCCAGGTTGAACCATGCCAGGTCTGCAACCCAATGCACCCCAACCCATCTCCACAGATCCATGTAGTGGGTTGTTGGAGATAGGATTTGAACTCCTTATCTTCCTTTACCAAGTCATGCTTGGTATCCAGTTAAGCTGCAAGCATGACTTGGTAAAGAGAGATAAGGAGTTCGAATCCTATCTCCAACAACCCACCACATGGATCTGTGGAGAGGGGTTGGGGTGCATTGGGCTGCAGACCTAGCATGGTTCAACCTGGGTACAAGGTTAGGGTGTTATACCCTGTCTGCTTTTGTTTTCTTGCGTCGATTCCTTTTGCATGGAGAATCCTGTTATTATTCATTCGGCACTTCTTTCTAAATGGGGAGCAGATGTACGCCCAAGTGGAGATTAGCTGCATGGCATGTGGGGCTTTGGGATGATAGATCACCAGTATCACCGTAGTGTAGTTGCACTCACGTGGCACATATTATATGTTGTTGTTAACTGGATGTCTGTATTATCGCTTATGAATTTACATTGGCATGGCCTGGATATGTGTATTGATTTATTTGCGGTCAGTCGATGGCCATGCTTATTTGACTGCATCTGGAAGCCTTGGGGCTTGAGTTGGGCGGGAGGCCTGGATTTGTGTACAAACGACTTATACGTGATTGATTATGTTATCTGATGGGGAATTAATCATGTGCACTTTTGATATAATGAAGTTTAGTCTGATGGCATGCAAGATTTAAATAATGGCTACAAATCCCTATGTGTTAAGTGTTTAAGTATTCAGTCTTGTACAAGTGAATCGAAACTAACTGGCAACTAGTTTGAGCTAGCTTGTACGGCAATAACACTCCTAATTGGTTCAACTGGAGACGTTACACTAGAGAGTGTGTGTGAAAAAGGAGGAGAGGCAAAAAAGTAAAAAGGGGGCAATATATAGTAATACTCAAAAAAATATTATAAGAAATTAAAAATACATATATTTAAAACAATTATTACGAAATTGGATATGTTACAAAATTTTGAGGTTAATATGAAATAATTAAAATAAAAATTTTAGTGACAAAAATGATCAAAACTACTGTAAATTAAGAACCTACAGAACTAAAAATGTCGATCAAGAATATAAAAGACTAAAATACTAAATACAAATCACACGAGTGATCTTACATTTAATCCTTTTAGTATGAAGAGTTTTAATTTTGTTAAAAAAAGAAAGAAGAGAATAATTGCTTACACAGTATCTGGGCTCCAACTTCTTGTAAGTACAAGTACTTAAAAATAAAAAATAAAAAATAATTTCAAAGAGGTCTAGTACTGGCTCATAAATATCATGTCTCTAGGGATTGTTTACGCGGTAGATAGTAATTTTGGATTGATTTCTATTTAATACACATGCAAAAAATATTTTTTGGTTGATTTTGTATAGCCCTTATTAAATACAAATTATTTGTTGGAAAGATTTTCAATTCTAAAAACTATTCATTAATTCCTCCCATATCAAAACTTTTAATAATCAATTCATATATTAAATTTTACTAGAAATTGATCTTCCATAAATATTTGTTTAAATTTAATTGATCATATACTTGCGTATATTATAATTGTGGTGTAAATTGTGATAAATATCCTAAAATTAAATTATTTAAGGTAGAGTTTTAGTATATTTTAATTATTTAAATTTAAATAAATAGTGAATTAACTCCAAAGTTTATATTAATAAGAACTTTAATTTTTTTAAAAGTAGGGATTTATATTTAAGTTCCCTTAAATAAATATATGAATTGATTGCATCAATCGTTTAGCTAATTTTTACCTGTTTTCTCGAAATTTTTATTTTAACATGGGAGTTCAAATAGCATAATAGGATGATGTTGAGTACAAAAAATTTCACGATTGAATACAAAAAATTTCACGATTGAATACAAAAAATGTAAAATTTAATATACATGCTTTATAATTAATATATGTAGTTAATTATAATAGCAGTTGAATTCCTAATGAATCTTAACAGAGAATTATATATATTGGTATGTTTAATATGTTATTATGAACAAGCCAATCTTAAAAAATAAAAGAAAACCAACTAACCATATATTTTCTTTACAAATAGCATCGAATATCATGTCATAATTATTGAGACCTGATACGGATAAAGGAATAATAGAAATTTAGAAATTGTCAAATTAATATAGCACTACATATTTGTAACAGAAATCAAAACACAAAAAAAATACATTCAAGATTAGTTGCTAACAATAAAATTTATCCAATCAACTAATTCAATAATTATAATATCATTTTTAATAATTTGATTCAAAATAAAATAATAAAAAATTAATCAATAAACTATGCATTTTTAATATTCCACCATCTAACACATATTTAACTATAATTATATATTTTAAACAATTTATCACATAATTTTTCCAATCCAGTGTTAATCAATTAACGCAACAGATTTTTTTTAGTCTTTGCTTATTACGTGGAATGTTAAAATATGATAAGAAAATCAAGAAACATTCATAATTACTCAAAGGCCTGATTTGGTATTAAAATCAAACTAATAATTACAGAAATAATCCGTATTTCACTATTTTACGCATTTAAGATGAGGTTTAAACTAAATAACTCCATAAATCTATTTATCACGTCATATTAAATACTTATTCATTGAGTTTGTTATTAACCAATGAAATAACTTAATTATCGATTAAATTCATCTAAACGTTTAATTATCCCTCCCTTTTATTTCCCCCTTTGTAATTTGTGTGGCATGGGCTCCCACCACCTATCTTAGCAATACTAGCAAAAAAAATATGTTTGGTAATAGCTTCTCAATCATTTTTAGCTATTCTTTTACTAGTAATTATCTATTTGGTAAATAATGTTTGGAATAGTTTTTGTCTCTAAAATGCTAATTTACAAATTTTTGTGATTTTAGTTTTTCTATATTTTTATAAATTTTTATATTTATACAACAAAATGTTAATTTATCCAACTGAAAAGGCCTTCTGTTAACTGCAATTTCCTTTCTGTCCAGGTGGGCTGTTTTAGAATGGTTATTTGGAGTTGGGCTAGAAGAACTGGGTTGGATGCACGGTCTGTTGTCGAAGCATAATTCATCTGCAAAATCCGCTTCTGTAGTGATATGCCCCACTTTTACTGAAGGCCGACTTTTGACCATTTTGAACTAAAAATTTCACTATTTTCCTCTCTTAATCTTGGATGGGGTTCGCAGGATTGGGAGAGAATTAGTTTAGAGGGGATCACGATATCGTCCTAGATTGTCTTAGTACTCGTTGTTGTGGGCTTGTTGGGATCTTCAGCTACGTGGATTGCGAAGGTGGGTAAGTCCTTGTGCTTGTTGGTTATTTTGTAAGATTGTTTAATTATTATATGATGGTTGAATTGAGGTTTGGTTTTAGTACATTATTTTCAATTGGTGGAGAATCCATGAAGAGTTGGGGCTTGGAATCATTATTATGGGAGTGCTTTTGATCTGCACAAACTCAACGAAAGAGGTTTGATCACATTCATTTTCTGGCGGTTTGCAAGGCTGCCTATTCGTGAACTTCAAGGTATTTAGGCCAATATACTGCGATAAGAGTATCATGGGATAATAGGACGGATTACCGCAAAAGCTTGCTCCCAACTGTTTAGTTCTACCTGGGCTATTTTAATCACTTTAGCTGGAATAAGGAAGTATGAGCTGAATTGTTATGGCTTAAACATAATACACCTTACCCTGGACTTCATGATTGAACTAAACTAGACTTTTTGAATCTAGGTCATGAATGGTTGAATATAAACTATCTCGAATGAACTAGATTGGATGTTGGCCTACACGTATGTGAACCTAATGGAATATTGTCTCTGTTGCATCGGTGGTATGCTGTTGAACATATGCCATTATGAGGCCGTGGCGATCCAAGCTTGTGATCCTGCTTA
Organism: Ruellia speciosa; assembly: GCA_001909325.1. NCBI lineage: Eukaryota > Viridiplantae > Streptophyta > Magnoliopsida > Lamiales > Acanthaceae > Ruellia > Ruellia speciosa. Next base: position 10,601 of record MAYD01489104.1, read on the forward strand.
TATATTACTCCATCCATTTGTGAAAATATGCCACTTTTTTCTTTTTTTGAAGTGTTTGTAAAAACTTTCCAGGTAACTTTTTCCTCTCAAAACATTAGAAAATACTATATTTTCTCTCTCATTCTACTAATAAACAAAACCCCAAAACTCCATTTATTAAAAAACGCAACAGTCTATATGTGGCATATTTTCACAAATGAAGGTAGTATGTCATTACATGTTGCATGTATGCATGTGGACTCCCTTCGGCTATGATTGCTTGTCGAGGGACGGCTGAGATGTGTGCTTTGTTGAAGTATCCCTATTAGGTTGTGTGTGCTTGCCAATGGGGAATATTGCAGGCCACATTGTCGGGGTAGGTTGAGCGCACTTAGGTTACATTTACATTTATGATGGATATGTGTATGTTAACTCATGCATCATCATTGCATTGTGGGTGATTGTATGTTGTTAATACTTTTCCTTTACTTGCTACTTTTATTATTTATTTTTACCTTTGATCTTCTCCTTACCCAATATTTTTACTGACCTCTTTCCCGTTTTTCCTTCTTTAGTTTCTTCTAGAGGAGCAACTGCATAAAGGACTATGGTTGAGAGGACTATAGGTCGATAGGATGATAGGATGCATCCACTACTTTATTATGCTTATTTTTATATTGTTTCTTGCTCGATTCTTCTGCTTTCTGTCTCACTCTTGTTGTTTGGGTTGATTGCCTATTTTTATTGATTATTGTTGAAATTCTTAAGCATGATTATGTGATTTACTTTATTGTCAACTTGTTGCCATTATGTATGGGTTCGGCATGTAAGCTTTTTATTGTACCTATTGGCATTGTTTTGTAGTTAGAGGATATTAAATGTTTGTTTTGTTACTTGAGTTGTTCTCTTGTTGTCGGCATGGAAGATACTAATAATGGCTTAAAGCCTTATGTAATTGTCTACTTAATTACTCAACCTTATACTGATGAGCCAGATTAACTAGTCACTAGTTCTTGGTTAACTTGAACAACAGTAGCACTTCTAGTTGTTTAAATAGGGGCATTACACCAACAATTTATTACAATCAGCTAATATATGTAATACCACAGTCTTTAAAACCCAGTGAATGTAATTGTTGTACTCACAAACAGGGTTATTTCTTGAGGAAATGTGCCACCGATTTGTGTGTTAAGGCTACATTTTCATGAAACATATATCCGCCGAAAAAGAGACTCGAATTTACCACAACCACCATCCGCAGTCCATTTGCGTTCTCTTCTCTGCCCGGGAAGGTGGATCAAAGAAAGGTAGCTTGCTTCTCTCCTCTAGCTGGCAAGAAACTCTCACGGGATGGAAGAGAAATGCCACTCGATTAAGCTTTCTCCTAATAGATGCAAGTAGGAATGTAAGGATGCGCAATAGAGATTTCATTTGGTCTTGCTATCTTACTCAGCTCAGGATTTTCTTTACTTTGGGTCTAAGCTAATATTATCATCTTTGATGACGTGTGCAAAGCTGTATCAAACATTTTCTAACATGGTATAATCATCATTTAAAGTATTAATCATCATTTAAAGTAAACTACAACTAACAATAATAATTAAGCACTTACAAGCTCATAATTTAATGACCCGGATTAATCGCTTGTTGAAATTTCTCACTGGATTGTTGAAATCATGCTTAGTTATGGAATCAAGTTACTGCGTGGTCTAGGCCATGGACATGGTGTGATTCTACCGTTAATTTCTTGTGCAGTCGTCAAGGACCACGATGAGGACCTTGCGTCTGACAACGACTCTTGTACTCTAGATCTATGTCAAAACATGCATTATGTGGGTGTGAGTTGTCTAATTTTCACTTTATCTTTCCTCCATTTTTGTCTTGAGGAGCCTGTTGGATCAAGGAAAGAAAGGTCTTGGCTTTGGGGATCATCACATATGAGAGTAATGATGATTTTTGCTCCACCATAGTGTTCATTTTCTATTCTTGAAGCTTTGTTGGAATCTTAAAGGTCTTTGTTAACTTTAGCTTAGGTTTTGTTTTCAATTTTTAGAGCTTGTGGCTTGGCTTGGAGAGCATTGGTGAACTCGGGACTTATTGGAGGGTTGCTAGCCACGTCGAAGATTAAGACAAAGGGCTTTGAACATATTTTGGCTGTTTGAACCTTGTTTTCTGTTCTGCAAAGGTTCCACGGGCGGTTGTGCAGTCCGTTAGGACTACGGTCAAATACAAACCAAAAGGTTAGCATTATGTAGAGCAAACGTGATGGCACCTAGTGAGTCAGCATGGTCTGGGGCACGGTCTAGAAGGACTGCATTAAGGATTGCGGTAAGCCACTATTTTGCCTTTTTTGAGATGATTTTTGCATTATTGAGATTTTTTCATCTTAACTTGATATAGATGAGTATTTTATGTTAGCCTAATGATGAATATGGAAATTATCTTGGAAATATGGACCCTTGAAGTGATTGTTGAAATAGGCTACAACTTGTTGAAACAAACCCATGGCTTGTTTAAAATATGTAATGGCATGTGAACTTGAGATGGATGGAACTTTGAAAGAAACTTTCACGCACATATTTTTCTAAAGAATTTATTTGTTGGCTAAGGCAATGGGAGCTTTGGAATTAACTCCCTCCCTCGAGTTCCTCGAGTTCTCTCCTTCACTCTCGATATCTCGCTCCCTCTCCCACTCGATGCCACCTCTGGAATGTTATCCTATACCCCTGTGGCACCCACCCGATGGGGCTGTGGGTGCCTCAGTCCAGTTGTTGTTGTTGATTGCCGGTGGTGTTGGGTATTTAGGGCTTTTGGGTGTGGAGACTAAGTTGTTTCCCCCATTTGCTTGCTCTGGATCTTCAATCTCTCGGCTGTGAGGTAAACCCTAGATCCCTTTTTTCCATTTTCGATTTTTATTCTTTGACAAACGTATTTGGGCATAATAATAATAATAAATGACTTTCTCTTTTCGCATGGGATATAATATAGAATGCACATCCAAATTCAGCTAGGAATCCCTATTTGAACCATTCACAATCAATAGCATTACTTATACTGAGACTTAGAAAGTCATCTTTTTGGGGTTGTTTTTGGGATTTTTGGATTTGGAGATTTGAGTTATGCCCAATGACGAGTGCCGAGGGCTTGAGGGAATTAGGTTAAGGGTGATTCAAGTTTTTTTTTTTTTTTTTAGGTTTCTAGAGACCGAATTGGGGCTGTGGGTGCCTCGATCCAGTTGTTGTTGTTGATTGCCGGTGAGAAGATGAAGTCTCCAAGGCTGTGAATGTTGGGACTTCCATGTTTCCCCTCTTGATGAGGTTTGGAGGTTGTTATTGAGGTTGTTGTGTTCACTAATTTAAGTTTGATGTTTGGTTCGATTCCAATTTTGGGGTTTGATTTTCGGATGTTGTTGCTAATTCTTTCAATTTCTCCTTGATTTGTTTAATTAAGGTGTGGAGAGATAGCCTATGATGAGAAATTGAGACCAATTTGAGTCCCCGAATTAAGGTTTGGTCAAATTTTTGGTTAAGTTATGGCGTCTGGGTTTGGCAGTGTTATTTGAAGTTCTTGTTACTCTTCATAGAGTTATTGAGGATCTTCATATTGTTCTTAGTTAGTTTTTGTTTAATCCACTTGGATTATTTGTTGGTGTTGTGGACTTCAGCTGTTGGGCTTCAGTATTAGGCCTATGAACTTAATTGAGAAATGGAAATGGAAATGGGCCTTGAGTCGTGGCTTATGAGATGAATTATGATGTATGTTGTGAAGCCCGAATAGAATGGAATTGGACCTAAAAAGTAATAAAAATTGGGTTATGGACTAAAATAGGAAAACTACCCAATTAAATTAGAAACTCTTAATTCCTAGTGAATTAATTAGTTTCCTACGATGATGATATAAGGGTTTTGGATAAGGTAGTCAGATACTACACTTGACACTCTCTAAGGAATCCAATAAAATTGGTAATTATTGAAAATAATAACTTAAGGGTTATTAATTAACTTAATTGTTTGAAACAAACAATTACATTAGATAATCAAGACTTGGAAGTAGGATTTTTGCCCTAATGGTTGAGATTAAGTTGATTAAGTAATTTGGATAATTAACTAATTGGATTTAAGAATTAAACATTGGGATGATTTATTCTTGGTTGACGTTGTGGTGTGGATTTGTCTGGTGAGACAAAGGAATTACGACAATATATTGTGACCCTAGAGTCATAGATTAATTTAATTATCCTTAGACATTTTATGTCTATAATCTTTTAAAGGTTAAACTAGAAATGGATACGTAATAGAGTCATATTTCGATTTGTAGGATAAGTGCTTTGCTACGGGTTTCGAGATTTGAAGATTTGGGACACATGGACCGTAGAGATTGGACTTAACCTATGGCCGTGACCATCGAGACATAGAAGACTGTAGATAACGGTAAGGAACACTGCATGGGGCGACCATAAGTCCCACCTTTCTGATTAACCTGAATAATATTTTATTCGGTAAATTTAAATAAAGCACGCAATTGATTTTCGCCTTTATTGATGATGTAATTGTTCCAATGTGTTGTTGATGCACTTGATTGAACTGTGATTCCGTCATTGCATTCATGAACTTACCATTTCATTTTAAACTGATTTCAAGGATATTTATTTCATGTATTGTGAGGCATTCATAAAATGGTTTTTGGTTGAGTTTGCCGTACGGTTGGGCGCACTCTCGATCAAGGTTTCATATACAAGTTGCGATATGTATGACTTTAAAGGTTGCATATTTTAAAGATGCACGTCTTACGATGTTTGCACTCGTGTGATTGCACTCATAGATGTTTAGCATTTGTTAAATGTTGGTTTAAATTGCATTATTTTATTTTATGCCTTTGAAATCTGTTGGTCAATTATTGAAGATTTTCCAACTTGTATATTTGTTTTTGTACTTGTTGCCTTACTTAGTCTTTGTGACTCATGGTGCTTCTACGCATTGCAGGTACGACCAGGGCTAGGAGGACACAACTTCGGCTCTAGATGGAACTCAAGAAATGTTTAGATTCCCGAGTTGGTGGTGAGACGAGTGAATATAGATGTATGTGTAGGTTTAAGTGGTTAACTTCTCTGCTCGTACATTTATTTCACTTATTTATTTTCTCGCAACTTCCCAATGTAATTTATTTGTTCGACTTGTATTTAAATAGACAAGTCTTGGTGTGAGACATTTACATTCTAGGTGTTGGCTTGTAATTAATATTTATTATATTTAAATGGTATCAGTATTCTTTTATTCTGAGTTGTATCGTGAGTTGTGATTAGAGAAGACCAGTTTCCTGAAATCTAGTGTACTCTGATAGAATTTTTAGATAAGAGGTCAGCCTGAGCACCGAGCTTACTGGGGTTAGGCGTAGAACCCTTGGTAAGTTAGGTGTGGCGGTATCAGTCTCGATTGTGGAAAATGAGGTGTTGCATTCATCTTCCCAAAATTTCATTTGGACCCCAATACATCTTCAACTTCAGTCTTGTAAATGTTCAAGTAGGTGTAAGATCGAACTCTTGAAACTTAGATGTAAGTATCAAATTTCAAACATGCAAGAAATCATCCAAATGAAGTGGTAGTTGTGTCACAGTTCAGAATCTGCGACACCACTTACACAATGCAACAATAAAACTTAAGTAGCATAAGAACCAAATTCATGCAAGAACAGTTTTCAAAATAAGTCTAGTCTGTCGCAGTTGTGTCATAGTGCTAGATCTATGACACAACTTACACACTACAACAGTAAGACTTAAGTGACATCATAAACCAATTCATGCAAGCTCAAATTTCAGATTAAGATTGATCTATTGTAGCTATGTCGCACTTTACTGTCTGCAACACAACTTCATCATTGCAACAGTGAACAACTAAAGTAACATTTTCTACTTGCTTGGCTCTATCGACAATGCAAGTAAATATACTATTGCAGTTATGAATCTGCAACATCACTTAGCTAATGCGGCAATAAGACTTACATGCAAAAATGCAACTTACTACTATAAATTCTCATTTCTATCCTTGGTCGAGAATCTCGATTTCCAAGATGGTAAATCATTATTAGTCTCTAATAGACTTATTTATTAGGAATCTAACCTAAATGACTTGTAAAAGTAAAATCTTATTTATCTACATGCATATATGCTCAAAAATTAAAAAAGACTTGGAATCTTTAATGCAAACATTTATTCTAAGATTTTGAAATTTTAATAATTTTTTAGCATAATCTTGTCTAAATTCACGATTTTGTATATATTTACATATGTTCAAAATTAACCAACTTTTCTTTATTTTGTCACAAAAAATGCTATTAAATGTGATAAAATTGCCAAAAAAATAGCCACAAAATAGATGACGATGCAAGACAAATTTGTGCATCATCAGCAGCCTCACATTTAATTATGTACGTCCTTGAACAGACAAAAGCTGGGTTTGTAGAAACGCAGTGGAGAGAAGAATTCATTTCGTGGCCTTGGAAATTTATTCCAACTAATCAAGATCCCGAGATCGTACAATGACCATCATTTTTGGTTATTCGTGCGGTGTTTTTATTTTGAAGAGAATGATTTGCACTACTGGTTTTGGATTTTCATGAAAATATTAAAATAGTGAATGTGTTGTCCAATAATTTCAAACTATTTCTTTAGACTTAGCAACTTTGGTTATTGTTATAGAATCTCACCAGTTTGTTTAAACTCGAAAATAACGCTCAAGTTCTTGGAGATTTTGGTTTCATGCACTTTTAATCAATTCATTGTTTGACACTCATAAACTTGCAATAGCATCTCATCTTCACCAGTGCTAAATATCCCTAAATTCGAGAGCTTCATATCTTACTTTTGATTGTAACATGGCCTTGAGTTTATTAAATTTAGTACGGATGGATGAAATTAGAAAAACTAAAAGTTATTCTAAAGGTTGGCATAAGAAGCTTTTCAAAAACGACTTTTTTAAGCACAATAAGTTAATTCAAAAAGTTGTTTACTAAAATTAAAATTATCTGTTTGGCTCAGCTGGAAGCTATTTAAAAAACTAATTGTCAAATAAATTCAAAATATTTTGTTAGTTAATAAAGAAATAGAACTTCTAAAAAAAATTATAATATATCATTTATTTCAAAAAAAAGAAAATGTACTCCACAGTTTTGTATATATTGTTTTTTAAGTCTTTAAATGGCGTTTATAAATATTCTGCTTTAAGAATTTTTTATATAAATTGATTATTTTAACCATTTATTATTTATGTATATACATACTAGTACTTTTTCATATTGAGCTAAACTTGTTATATTTAAATAAAATAATAACTGTCTAATGTGCTTGACAAAAACAAATATTAACGAAAGGAGGGAATATCAAATAAAAAAAATGTCAAGGCACATGTTGAAAACACAATATGGCAGTACTTAGAATACATGTTTAATCCGGAGGAAGTTAAATGTGTTTGTAGCCAAATAATCGCCTTGGCAGCATCCACTTGGCCTTGGAAAACTCGCCCCCAGACCCCAAGTCCCCAGCCAACAATTTCTGAATTCTCAATCTCAAATTCTCTCATCTAATTCACATTTCCAAGGAAGAATATACAAGACATAATCCTCTTGGTAAGGTAAGAAAAATCTATCCTGGTAATAATTCCATAAATCCATTGTAGAAATCTCCAATACTTTGCTAAAAAGATCTTTACCTAATCTACAATAATGATCCTTAATTGCATGATCTTCCTTTCTTAAATAGCTAACATTCTAAATTTCATCATAGAAGCTGTGTCTTCACAATGTTGTTCAATCCAAATCTTCAAAAGTCTCAACAAGAAATAAGATGGAGGAGGAAAAAGACTGAACCCTGGCCTCTATAACCAAATGTACATCAAGTATGTATTATATGAAGTCAAAACTGTACATGATATACTTTTTACAGTAAAAAAACTCATATAACTGGTAAAACAGACCCAGAGGATGTCCCTCACCTCTAAAACTCGTAAAGAATCAGCTTGTGGCCATCAAGAAAACCAAAATGTCAAGACAGGACTGGAGAAAAAGGGGTCAGCGAAAAAAGAATAAATACAAACATTCTGGATATGAATTACTAGTATTTTGAAACAGGACTTCTTGTTTCACTGTAAGAGCCCACAGAACCTTTATTCAAGCTAATGAAGCGAGGTGTTGATTCTTATTTGTATCCAGATGCATCGGGCATGGGCACGGACAGCAGTGCTTTTATATGGCCAATTCAGAATCAAGATCCATAAATATATCGCTTAACAAAAAGGGATAGTCTTCCTGTTCCTCTGGCTTCAAGAATCCCAAGCCATATTCGTTTTCAGTTGTCTCTGCCTGAGGAGTGCTCCCGTTTTCAGTTGTCTCTGCCGGAGGAGTGCTCCGGAGTAGATTTTCATCTGGGCGCTGCCACTGGGGCAATGTTTCGGCGAAGCAGGCGTTGCCATCTGGAACCTGCCCTGCTCTGGCCAGGGAATATGATGTATCATATGAAGGAGAGCCCAACACACCAAGCAGCTCATCCACATCGAACATCTCTTCCAGTGAGAGATTATCACATTGTTGCATCCCTGCCTCAGCTTTAAAACTCTCACCTTCAAGGTTATGCAACAAGCCCGTGGATTCTTTCTCAATTTCTTCCATTGTAGCTTCTCCTTCCACTTCCTCTCTTGGAGGTTCATCCGGCAACTCTTCTTTAACCGTGTTCATTGGTGTTCTAGTTTCTTGCACTGCAGGATGACTGTTATCAACAATCTGCGAAAGGCCTCTGCAGTCCTCGATTTTTATCTGCGGAAGAGCCCCATTCCTTGGCCAAGAATCAACAATCTGTGAAAGGCCTCTGCTGGCCTCAATTTTTATCTGGGAAGCCTCATTCTTTGGCCTAGAATTAACAATCTGAGAGAGACCAATCTGTGAAAGGCCTCTGTTCTCGTCGAATTTTTCCTTGGAAGCCTCATTCCTGGGCCTAGAATCAACACTCTGTGAAAGGCCAATCGGTGAAAGGCCACTATTGCCATCGATTTTTATCTGGGGAGCCTCATTCTTTGGCCTAGAATCAACAGTCTGCGACAGGCCTCTGCTATCATTATTCTTTAACTGGGGAACCTCAATCTTTGGCCGAGAATTGTCTGGACAAACCTCGGAGATGCTGGAACTCATAGAATTGGATGCAGATGTAGCAGGAAGCAAAGTAGTATCTTTGGCATGTTCATCCGATGGACTGTAACTGGGGAAATTAAGCCTTGCACAGGCGCCATACATTGCTCTTGCCGCCTCATCATAAGCAAAAGCAGCGTCGCGGGCAGTGCTAAAGGTGCCAAGCCACAACCTGCTACCACCCTTGTGTGGCTCCCTAATCTCGGCTACCCATTTACCCCACGTCCTCTGCCTGACCCCTCTATAATTGCAACAAGCATTCTGGGGACCCCCTTTACCTTTCATACACCCTTTTTTGGAGCCCTTTGCAGGTGCTTTGCGCACTGGCTTGTCGCCATTTTGAAGTGAGTCGAGTTTCACATTGTATTCCTTCCACTTTGCAAGTGTCACGGCAACGCTTTCAGTTCCGTAGCTCCGGCTCCTTGATTTCCTCTTTCTTGTGTAATCCATTGGTTGAGACACAAAATTGGAATTATCATCTAACATAGCCATATTTGTCTATCTGAAAAGGGAACACAGTTGCAAGTCAGATAAAGATGCATAATTTTAAGGAACATAAGAAATCCAGCAAAACTACAGCAAAACTACAGCAAGAACTTTAGAAACAGGAGGTATAATCACACAATATATCACAGAATGTATGTAGAATTCAAAGAACAAAGACAAAGCGGCTAAGAAACACCTTCCTAACAAATGATCACATATTTCTTCTGTCCCACTTTTAAAACTCCAAGAAATCACCGCAAAATCAAAGGTACAAAATTTCAACAAAAACCGAAACCAATAAACCAAAAAAACTGCAAATTTCTGCCCATGCTTTCAAATTATATCCAAAATCATTCGAATTAATCACTCCTATTAAAAAATCGAAAAACAGAACTCCCCTAAACTGTTCACCCTTCAGAATTTGAGACTACACACCAAAACCCTAACACATTCAATACAACACACACGCACATACCAACTCAAAAACAGGGAAAATAAACAAGAATCTCAACTCAAAAAACGAATTTCAAACCAAACACAAATTAGAGGATAAAAAGGCACAAATCCAAAAACAGTTTCAAACCGCAGATCAAATAACATGCCTAATAAAAACGCAAAATTTCCACCCTCTTGGACAAAATTCCCCGGTGGGGAGCCTTACCTTCTTCAAGAACCTAGAAAACTCCGATTGACGTCCGTCGACAAAGAGACGCGAGCGAGTTGTGTATGGATTCCGAGCAGTATTTTCTTGAACAGTGAATATAGAGAGGATTAGGGAGAGATCGAATCGATCCTGAGCTGGTAGATATTTATAGCCTTCTCAAGATATTTTTCCACAATAACAAATCTAGATTTTTTTATTGTTTTAGTCTTATAATAAATATTGATGAGTTGGGTGCGTGAGATTGGGACACGTGTCAGTGACTCATCCCCAGCCACACATTTTATTTCCTAACAATATGGTTTTGATTGGGTGCAACTAGGCGCACTGCTTTTGCTAAACTTGGGACCGAAGCAATTGGCCTTCGGCTTCAGCTTCAGCCCGGTGTTTTAAATAGAGAATCGATATTTGTAGCATCGTTTTCAGGAATGCAATACCTCAAATAGACTATTTTATCCTTATACCATCTACAGCTCCCCTTCTTTCACTACCCACCACCCACCGCCAACCCCCCCCCCCCCCCCCCCCCCC
>MAYD01489129.1:0-14378 GCA_001909325.1 Ruellia speciosa
CACCCATACTTCATAACATCATCTACAAATTAAAAAAAAAAAAACGAGTCGGGTGCCTGTAAATTTCATCCTACTTCCCTACCAATTATTTTTGGAGCGATTACCAAAAAAAATTTTCAAACAGGAATACAATTTTTCAACTGTCTACAGCAGGTCTTTTTAAGCAAGTATCCAGGAGCAATTTTGATTTCCTATGAAGTTAAGGAGACGAACGGAGAAATTTATATTAGGGAACGAATTTTTATATTTAGTAAAATTATAATGATATGAACTTAAAAAAGACGGAAGAACAATATTTTAAGAAGGACAAAATTAAATTATCAATAATTCTTTAGAATCAACGTAACAAGGATGGTTCATATAAATAAGAAAATAAATTACTAAATACACATTGCTTAATTATTTGTCATTATAATTTACTTCCTCTGTTTCATAATGATAGATACGTTTCTCCCTGCACACTTGCTAACGCATAATTTCAACCATTAATATAATTAATTATCAATATGTAAAAATTATATAAAATTGATATTTTAAAAATATATATTAAGACAAATCTAATAAGACCCCATGTGACCATGTTTTTTCTTAGGTATAAATTGCTATTGATAGTCAAACTACAGTATGTAAATAATACAAAAGTCAAACTATATCTTAAATTATGAAACAGGAGTAGTATTAACCAACCAGTATATAATTATTATATTCATCAACTTCTTCTAAACAATCCACCATATTAATTAATACATGAATTATCAATGCTATTTGAATTATTCACCAATACAAATATTATGTTAACTAACAACAATACAAATATTTATGTTAGCTAACACTTTAAATTATTCATTAACACTGGTAAATAAAGCACACTCTAATATTTGTATTAAATAATAAATTATATATATAACTATTAAATTGTTTATATATAACAACCAAACACAAAATAACACTAATACATAAGTTCACAATATTCACCAACATTATGGACGAATATTTATAATAGTAAAAATTAAAATAATATATTATCAATATAATATATTAATCAATCTTCGTATAATTATTAACTGACACTTCCTTTATTATGAATCAGTTTTAATACATAGGTGTTCACCAAGAGAAAAAATAAAATGCGAAAAAATAATGAAATCCCTAAGTTAAATTGAACTATTGATGAAAAATAAATTTCGATGGTCAAAATTTCAATCATTACTAAGAGCGGACAAAAAAATCTCTAAACTAAATCTAAACCGTTAATGAAAAATAAAACACAATGATCAAAATTTCAACCAGCGCCCACTAATTAGGGCGAGCATCCAAATTTCACCTATCTACAACCCTTAATGAGGAGGCAATAACTTCACCTCCATCCTTATGAACAAAGTTGAATGTATTTTTTAGCAAAGGTCGGATAAAATTTTTGACATTTAAATGTAGTTATGAAATATTTAGGTTTTTTGCAAAATTCTAAAGAATAAATAATATAGAGTAATAATTTTTAGTTCCATAACTATATGGGACAGCCTTGCTGGGACGTGCTGGTCTTAAATTTAAGACAACAATTTTTAAATTTGTTCAATTTAAAGACCAACTCATAAAACAAATTAAGTTAAATTAAATTCAAAATTCAAAATTAAACCCTGTGGTGTAATGGTAAAGTTGGCTCCCTATTGATATGTCCTATAATACCCTGAAAATCTCGATTTAATTTTTCTATATGATTTTTTTTTTTCACCATGTATAAATTTTTTGGAGTTGAAATTGGGCCAAGGTACCCCCTTTCTCTTTATTTCCTGTTTGGCCTGATGGGCTGTTTGGCTCAGCTTTGCGCGGTCCACCGGGACCACAGAGCACATTTTTGCTCGATTTAGATTTCTAAAAATAGCCAAATTTATCCTCCTTATTCCCTTCCTTAGGTAGGATCCAGTGTCAATTTTCGAAATATTCCTTCCAATTATGGTGAAACAAGGACGTGCCATGGATGAAGCAAGTGGATAAGGATCCAACTTTGAAGCCTCCTTTACCTATTTCTAGGCGTTTCCAGCTTGAAGTTTCTTCCGGTAAGTTGTTCTAGCAATTAGAATTGTTGTAGAATTGTTGTAGAATTGCTTTAGTTTGGATCAATTAGAATTGTTGTAGAATTCGAATCCATGAAGTTCTAAAGCTTCAAAGTTGACTATGACAATGCTAAGCGGGTGTGTTGCGAGGTGATTTTCATAACCTTAGAGACCTTTTATGTTCCCACGTCCTCCAGGTAAGTTGTAGTTTGTCAAGCCTATTTCAGTAGCAATAAACGGATTGTAATTTGGATCTATATCAAATTCTGTAGAGCTCGTGGAAGTCGGCTACTTGGTGCAGGAAACTGGAGTTTTCAGAAGTTTTAGCAATCTTTCTCATTGTTTAAACAATCAAGCAATGGGTTACTTTTCAAGAATTTAGATTCATATGTTATGTTGTACCTTATGGAATTTTTACATAATTTTTGGAATCTGTTTGATAGTCCAAGGTCCAAGCTGCGATTGGCTTTGGGATCCCGGGAGAACCCGAAACTTATTTGGATCACGATTCGATCACAGCTGATCACACGGTCCTTAGGAGCGCGGGGCAAACCATGCAACGTCACTTTGTTGACCGTTGACTATGCCGCTGTCTAGCACAGGGCTGGGACCACGCGTGCCTCTGTTTGTTCTTATTAGAACTGTTAAATCCACAGACTATTGAATTAGACTGATAGTGTGATTAGATCATCTGACCTTTGATTGTTGTGAGTTTGAACGTTGTAAATTATCTAGTAATCTCTGACATATAATATTTACTGCATGTTTACCAAACCTTTGGGAATTGGATTTCTCTTGATGTTAATAAGCAATTGATTTTATAACTCTTAACTATTTTGGACTAACGTGGATTTTATAAAAATGTCTTTGTAAAGGCTTTTCAGCAAATGTGAATTTTGAAAGTAATTCCCAGAATGATTTGAGATTAAATATGTTGATTTTGGAAAAAGGTCATGTTATGGACCAATATGATTTACTATGATAAAAGCCCCGTTTGAGCAAGCTTTGATTTTTGCCAACTGTTGTTTGGGCTATGATTTGAGATGATTTGTGGTCAAATCACTGGGTGTGAGGCCTGGGGCAACGGAGCTGGCCCACGAACTCGGCAGGATAGTGTGATTTATGGCTGTTGAGTCTTTGTATGTTTGTGGCCCTATGACGTTCCCGCAATGATTGAATAGACGTCATGAATGTGTGGTCACACAAGCGGGTGCGAGGCCGGTAGCGCCCTAGGTTGGCTGATGAGTTTGGTAAGATATGCGCTAGGCATAATTCTCTGTGGCATTGTATTTAGATATATAGGTGTATGTTAGGATCACGCATCATTTGCACTTTACATTATGTATTTTCTTATATGCTTATTCAATTAATTATGTAATTGTAGTTGTAAACGTGTTAATCTTCCTTGTTTAAACATCACTTGTTATTTATCAATTGCTCAATCCTTTTAAAACAAAGAGACTTCGTCGTGCTCAGTTTTTGCTGGCACCCAAATTTATGTTTATTTTTCAGGTGATCCTGTCAGACAGAACTAGTACAAACGGATAAGGCGAGTGGAGTTTTTTTTTTGCCTTTTGCTAGTATATTGGATCTAGTTAAGTGGTATATATGTATCATAGGATGTACTCGTAAATTGTATTTGACTCGTTCAGATATATGATAGTATGTTATTGTTTTTCTTAACTAAAATTACTAATCGGAATTTACCCCCATATGTGATGTTTGTTGTGTGACTTACTTGCCATAAATTGACACATATCCAAAGGAGCCAACGGCATTATGTGTTCGGCGCATGCTTTAATTCCAATATTTTTTTTGCCAAAATATGAAGTAAACCAACTCCTAGCATCAAATATGCACAGGCTTAGCTAGTTCAAGTCAATGTCTACAGACAAGACCACTTCATATCTCTCCACAAACTCAACATAAACACTCCCCTGTCGGGAAAAGACAAGTTCTACAGACAGTGAAGAATCATAGCCATACCATATTACATTCTAAGATTAGATCAAGGGTCAGGTGATCAAGATCAGCTCCAAGTCAGGAAACACCTTGGCTAGATATTACTGCTGGTAAGTTAAGATTAGTGGTAGTGTGGGACGTGTTTCTCACTGAGTTGTCACACTTTTGGCAAGGTTTCGGGGCTGATCCACGTTATAACCTCGTAGAACGGTCAGGTGATACGCCAAAAGCTGCACAGTTGAAGGAAATGCATGAGAATAGAAGTAAGCTGATGACCTGGTGCAGCTAGGGTACTGTTGGAGCTTAACGGGGTGTCACATTCATTACCTGTAAAGGAAGTACATTGATTACGGGCTGTAGGCAGTCCTCCACATGAGGGACTTCGACTACAGGGCTAGATCCACTGACACGAACAGAGGCTGCATCGCCTTCGCTGCACATTACTATAAGTCGTCCTTTCCGGGCATGTAGTTGCTGAATGACGGATTGTTGTTTGCTGTTTCAAGAATTAACAAGTCTCATGAGGGTTTCTCAATGAATATCAAGTATACTAAGGGCATAAAACTCCTGCTTTATTACAATTCACAACTACAAATTAGCGCGCTTATAAGGGTTTTTTATATTGGAGTTAAAACAGATAAGGGGTTTTAGCACCTCCGAAAAACAGAAGGGAACTTATAGCAATTTTCTGTAAACAAAAGGGTCGAGGAATGCTAATTTTTTTGCGTCAGATGGAAATTTCAGTTATTTTATAGAACAAGGGGAGGTTTTAATAGCAACTATGTTGACTTCCGCATTATTTTTCCCATAAGAAAAGTCTGACCTGAAACAAGCATCACGGGTGGCAATGACGACAATCGGGAGAGTTTCATCAACTAAAGCCAGGGGACCATGTTTCATCTCACCGGCAAGTATCCCTTCACTGTGCATAAGAGACACTTCTTTTACCTTCAGGGCACCTTCCAAAGCTGTTGCGTAGTTGTATCCTCTTCCAAAAACGAGAAGGGATTGTTCAGCTATCAGTAATTTGGCAAGATCTTTCATTACGGCATCCAGTTTGAGAACCTCTTTCACTTTATCTGCAGGTGGTTGAATCAAGGAACTGGTTATAACATATAGATAATATATACATGCACCATACACAGGTAAGGCAAACAACTGCATCAAACATACTTGGCAAATCAAATAGACCATCAATTATGGCCTCCCGTCTTGCTTGACTGGAAATTGTGTCATCTCCAATTGCAAGAGCCAACATAGCCATGACTACAATTTGGCTTGTGTATGCCTGCATATGTGTGACAAGATAAATAGCTGGGAGTATAGGATTAAGAAGGCTAACAAAAAGAAGTTCACGTGGATTTAATGTACCTTCGTACTAGCTACACCTATCTCACAGCCAGCATTTATGTGAACACCGCAGTGTGTATTCCTAGCAATGGCACTGCTGACAGTGTTCGTTATGCCTACACATAATGCACCATTCTCTAATGCATATTCTAATGCCTGCAAAGTATCAGCTGTTTCGCCTGACTGACTAACAAACACAGCAGTATCTTCCCGGTATATTGGCCCCTGCCTATCCAGCAGATCACTGGCAATCTCCATTGTTACAGGGATACCTGTAAGTCGATGACAATTTAGTGATGAAGTCATATGTAATCTTTTCTGTTTATGAGAACATTGTCAACACCACCAACCAGAAAGTTCTTCTAAAATGGGCCTTGCAGCTAAAGCGGCATTATAACTCGTGCCACAGCCAATGAAAACAATCCGTCTGCTTCTCCTTATGGTTTTGAGGTGA
Organism: Ruellia speciosa; assembly: GCA_001909325.1. Lineage (NCBI taxonomy): Eukaryota > Viridiplantae > Streptophyta > Magnoliopsida > Lamiales > Acanthaceae > Ruellia > Ruellia speciosa. The sequence goes on from MAYD01489129.1 coordinate 5,821, forward strand.
TCCTTTATCCCTCCCAAAAGGACGCTCTTAGCTTTACATGATCCCCCGCGTAAAAGCCTCCCCCTCATTGTAGTTTTGAGGGATTCTGGTTGTTCATGAATTTCTTTCTGCATGTAATGCTCGTACCTCCCTTTATTTATTTGCTCGACCTCCATTTCCAGAACAGAGAGTGCACGTTGGACAGATGGAGGCCTTGTTAAAGTTCCGTTGCATCTACCTTTAGAAAGGTCAAACTTGAAAATAAACGAACAACCATCCTGGGCCATGACAACTGTGAGTATTTCTATTTCCAGATACATCTGGAGAGTAAGGGGCACTACACTTGCAAGCATAGGTTCATCAAATTTGCAAGAATGGAGACCCAATAAACTCATATACTGAAATCAGATGGTTGTCAATGGAAGCAATTAAATTGAGTGCGAGTGTCATGACTAAGTGCAATGAAGTACCTTGAGATGAACAACTTCATCGTCCTCAATCACCAACACCTTCTTTGTGTGCTCCACCAGAGCACTGGCATCACTTGACAAAAAGAATTCCTTTGGTTTCCCATTGCTTGAAAGAGATGTTGTGTCATCAAAAGATGCTCTGTTGTCCTCTTCTGCTGACTCCTGCAATAAGATCTGTCATTGTTACAAAACTAACATGTGTAGGTCTGCAAGTCACTTTTCCGTCCTCCTCAGCAGAAACAGCAAACTTATGTACAAAGCAAGGGTGCAGGCAAGCAGCATCCAGGATATAAAGACTGAAAAGTGTTTTAAAAACGAAAAGATGATGCTCAACAAAAGTAATGCATCTCATCAAAAAGTACCATGTATGCCAGATGAACCCTCATCATTTTCCCTCCTCATTCTTATGGGGATCATACATATGCCACAAGAACATGAACAAAAGCAAATTTTCTGTTGACTATAAATAAAATTAAATAAACACTAATTTATGGACAGAACATGATAAGACAAATAAGAAAAATAGGGCATACATCCTCCCCTCTAGCAAAACTGAGGAAAAAAAATAAATTAAAAGAAAACATATTAATTAATCAAATGTGCCTTTCTAGTTCCACTTTTAAATCAAATAACACTATCTGAAAAAGAATCCAGTAGCCTGGGCATGTAAGGAATCCAATAGGGAAACATAATAAGTACTCAAATCTAATTCAATGACAAGTTATATACATACAGAAAACAAATGACTACTCTCATCTTAAATTACAACCCAATGTTGCAAGAATGATAAGTAAGTAATGCACCAACAGTTCTACATCTGAACCTAAAATGGCAATAAAGAGATTCTGAGAGATAAACTGTAATTGAAAGAGAGCTTACTTTTACACCAAGGAGCAATGGACTACCCCGTTTGCATGCAATCAATTCATTGGGATAATGCCGGCTTTTGAAAATGAGAGCATATGCTCCTTCCAGTTGCCTCATTACTTCTAGCACAACTTGGCTGAATGTCACACGTTTGTCGCCTACACAAATACTTGAATGATTGGTTGGCACTTAACTACCACAAAAAGACTTTCCAAATGAAAGGATAAACTAAAAGATCATACACTGTATAAGCCATGGATTTCTTCTACACATAACATGTATAATTCAGCAAACCAGCAATAATAACATATCAGAATGCAGAAATATCTAAGTGATTCAATAGACAGATCCCAAAAGAATGAATTTTCTTTTTTTTCTTTTTAAATGATGTTTCCAAATATCCAAATTCTTGCCCTGAATGCAACCAAAACATGTAAGCCAAAGAAATAAGGTATGCATTTATTGCAAGAAACCAAGAGCCAATTGATAATGCAGGAGTTTAAAAGTGGCCCAAATCCACCAACATCTTAAGAAAAACTCTTTGTTTTCTCTGTAACCCAATGATACTCCAAATTATTTCCTACATCTTTATGGGGATAGGTTAACTTCAGTAACTTTCCTACATATTTATGTCAGGTCTGAAATGGGTCTCTCCTTACCCACAACACCAAAAAGGGCACATTGCTACAGGTCATGTTACTTGGTTTCAGTAATTCCTTAACCCTTGTCTGTTACTAATTACCCTACCAGTTTCTATACCATGTGTCCATGTGCCTGGAACAGGTATCTAAACAAGAAATTGCTTTCCCTTAGTAAGCATATAATTCTTTTCTACGTTATCAATGCAAACCAAATCATAGAATAACACCTTGCTAATATTCAATTTGCTGAGAGCTGCTTGCTACGCCCTGAATTCATGAAGAATGCATTAATAATGCACATTGTCCAAAGTTGCTTGTAAATACAAATTTTCAGGGATGTAGGAGGCAAAATAAGTGAAAAGTCAATCATTAAAGCAACCACTAGTCGCATTAAAGGTTGCTTAAGCAAGATACCTTCTTCAATTGCATTGTCAAAAACAAACTTTGCAAGCTTTGGAATCACTTCTGTATCAGTTTCAGATTCAAAGGTAAATCCATGTCGAACTAGTGATTCTTTTAACACCTGTAATGCAAATAAAAAGTGAATTATAAGGAAGAATGAGAACATGCAGCAAGAGTTATGAAACATAAAACATATTTAAAGAAATGGTTTCTAAGTTTGGGGGTGATCATATAACAATTCAAAGAATGGTGATTGGACAATGACAGTCCAGAGATCATGTCGTCATTGAAACCATATATAGCATGGTAATAATTTATCATTAATAACCATATAGGCATTGCCTTCATCACAAATGATTTATCCCTGGTTATTCATTTCTTTATGTATTACATTGGCTCTGCAAAGATTCTCTATCAGACCAACCGTGACACAAGCCCTTTGGTTTAGCATACCCAATGTTCGGCATCTCCCCAATTGAACCACCCTTTTCAAAAGGCATATTACTTGTTAGTTTAAGACCTTAAACCAGCATAACCAAGACTATAGCCCTCTAGTGTGAATCCTATAACATCCTGTCGTTTAACTTCCAATCGTGGCCCTCTTGTTCTCTTCTCATTCCTCATCCAGCAACATATGAACTGATTGTGAAAACACTATAATCCCTCCTCGCCTCCTTGTACACCACGTAGCCAATAACAGCTCCAGTAAACTGTTTTTAGTTAAAATAAATAATAGTTAAGAAACTAAATGTCTTTTCTAATAAAAGCATGCTTCTTTTGTTGAGTTGATAGAAATTTCAGATTTTCAATTTAATAGTGCTCTAAAAAACAATGGCAAGAGAAGATGTTGAAAAAATAGGGGGGAGAACTGTAAAAAGAGATGCTTCGTTTAATTGATATGTGAATCTTTCTTTAGGTTGGAAACAAAGGCGATTAATATCCATATCGTGGGTTAGAAAGTAATAAATAATGAGGAGGAGAATTACATTCTCAAACATTGTTAAAACTTTGATTACCCTATTAATTTGTTCTCTCTTTATCTTTTATTTAATGCACATCATTAGTAAATAAGAGTATTTGTGTACCTGAAAAAGTTTTATTAAAAAGTGTGAAAATGTCTAAAACATGTATTTTGGATTCGTGGGAGTAGTAACTTTGTTCCAAGGGATTTCAAAATTAAAACATTTATTACCAATTAAAAATATCAATTCATTGAAAATTAAAATAAAACATACTATATTCGATAGCTCTCTCTGATGCCATGATCTCTTTGACAAGCAATGTTTCATGCTTAAATTAAATTTAAAAGCTATAATTATGTAACGAGTCCATCAGAAAGACAAAATTCATTGCATAATCAGATTGCAGGTTGTGGAAAGGAAAAATGGCTGCAGGAGAAAGGACAATATCAAGTAATCAACCTGATAATTGGTTATCACTCCGTTATGAACAACCAAGAACTCGTGTCCTGCATCAGAGGTCTGGGGATGGCTATTCCTTGGAGCTGGTTCTCCGTGTGTGGCCCAGCGAGTGTGTGCTATTCCAGCATGAATGGAAAATGACTCTTCCAAATTTAATCCCGTAGCACCAACCTCTGCAAACATGAACTACAAACAGTTAATGGCATTCACTCACTCATTAGTAAAACTAATACTCAAAGATACATATAACCAGAAGCTGATACAAGTGATACAACAAATTTTTCATAGTGTCATTTGTTTTAATTTTTGAATTGCAGGAACAGGCAAATGTTGTAAATCCCAACGTCTCATATACTGGGAAATGAAACTAATACAGTAACAGTATGGGAATTTCTGAAACTTCATTAAAACTAAATAAAAGAAGACAAAGCAATGAATCAACGAGGCTACTCCTAGCAAGCAAATCGCATGGAAAACTTTAAAATGATTCCACTGGTATTTCTTGATTCTCATCATCTGAAAGTACAATTACACTAGGAAAACCAAACATTCTCTGGGCTCAGTCTGGCAAAACATGCATAACTTGTAAAACCACAACAGTCCACAAGTGTTTCTTTTATGTATTTTCAAGAAATAAACACGCCAAAACATTTAATTGCAGAATAATACGCTATACATACGTCGCAATGCAAGTAAGATCAATAAACCGCAGCGAACTCAACCCAAATTCCAATTCTTTTTATCAACAAAAAGTCAACCCTAGAACATTGTAAACAAAACTGCATCCTGAAACTGAAAGCAAAATAAACACACAGGAAGGAATTCCAAAGAGCATCCAATAATTCGGGGGAAAAAAAATAAACCGACTCTGGTATACGGATTTAACGAGGGACTCGATGTTCCCCTCCTGGCGAAACACGAGCGGCGAAGGAGCGACAGTTGAATCCAAGGAAGAGAAACAAGAATCGATGGAAACTCCAGCGGAATCATAGCCTCTGTACTCGAGGCGACGGAGGCCATTGAAGAGGACCTCCAAAATGTAGCGCCTCTCCCTGCTGACATTGAAATTGAGATAGGCGAAGATCCCGCACATGGTGTGTTGTTAGGGTCCCAAAAGCGGCGAACACCGGAATGGATTGAATGTGGTTCGGCAATAGCAATGCAATTACGGTGAGGATCTAAGAACGGAGGGGATATCAATCGATGATTGATGATGATATTTTGTTGGTCTTTTGGAAATTTGGAAATTAGAATGTAAGAAACGGACTCCTGACTCCTCCGGTTTTGAACAGGTCAGTTAATGGTGGGGTGCCCGGCCAATTGTCTGCTTCAGTTGCGCCACGTGCACCGTGGTCGGTGACCTGGAACACCCTCTATGGGTTTTTTGAATTTTGACCCCACTCAGAGTTTGTTTTTTCCCATCTTATCTTATCTTTGATATTAAGGACTAAGAGCTCCATAATTATTTTTTGTCGCCCATAATGTCTTCTTATATTAAATAAATAAATATTTGCATATAATAAGCATTGAACTGTGATTTTCAACCTTCAATATTCAACTCCCAAATAAGTGGCCCAACACATATTTTTCTAACAAATTAAAATAAACATTATAGCCACAAATTATTAACAGTAAGAATTCGTTACTAAACATACCAGGTATAATATTGGTGACATTCAAAGAAAAAAATGATCGTGACTAACACAAGCCATGGCCATAAGGGGGGCGGTGGTTGGATCGACTGGTGACTGAAAAGGTGGCCCGCTAAGACTTGAACAATGACCGCTGAGGTACTGTCAAAACTAAGGAAGAAGTAACTCAACCCAAGGAGGATGAGCCGAGTTTAGGTTTGTCCGGAAGGATAAGAAGAGGGGCCTTCAGGTATGGCCGTCGAAATGCCAAAGTCAGGCTCAGGAAGGCTGGGTCGGGAGAAGGCCGATGCCATGATTTATAGGCAACGATTACATTCACTTACGCGGACGGTTTTCTCCCTGTAGTTGTTGTATAGTTAGTGGCCATTAAGGACAGTTAGTGGTAGTAATTAGTGGGTTGTTTTTGTAGAATGTAATGGATATAGATACTTGTATTTATTTTGAGTCTTGAATAGAAAAACAGGTCGCCGAATAGACCACAAATTTACACTTTTTATTTGCATTTTACTGTTTTCTTTACTACTTTCCTTTACCACTTTCTTTTAATGAATAGTAATAGCTTATAGGTTACGTCCTTACTCTAACAATGCGTAGGTTGATCTGAGCCGATTAACAAATTGGTTTCTGTTGCCGGGAAACACGATGTTGACCATAGTTATTACTTTTTCGAAGTTCACTATCAAGAATGGTAAACACAATGCTGCGTCGTTGTTGCTTTTTGGAATTTCACTGTGAAGAGCTCATTTGCTCTACGTTCAGGCAGGATAGTCTACAGGCAGGTTACATCGCAGATTACTACACCTATATTGCCACCTGGAGATAAAGTACGTGACCCCTCTTCCAATGCCTAGCACGTCTGAAGGGGATGTTGTCGAAACCCGTGGAAGCGATCTAGATGGGGACGCTTCTAATTTGCAAGGTCTTCATGCTCCTTTGGGAGTAGGCCGTCAGAATACGGCCAGCACGTCTAGAACATGAGAGTCCTATTACCGGGGATTGATGCCCCATGATAATCAATGGGCCTTTACAAAGACCTTGGGTGCATTTCTACAACAGTTGGTTTCTATGGCTGCGCCCAGCGGAAGCTGATTAACGGCTGTGACAAAGACACCCCCGTCAGGGGTGACAGTGACTTCTACAAGCATCGTGGATGGCGGCATATATCAAATGCCTGTGGAGCATGCTACCCAGGGGTACCCTTATTACGGATCGTATTAGGGGATCCACTTTGGGAGTTTCCCACAGGCAGCCTATTATGGCCCGGGACCACTGTACCACGTCCCACGGCCAATGCTGACTCCACAAGCCATGGGGTTTAATGCTACGCCACGCGGCTCTAAGGCCCCACGATGGGCTCCACCACAGGTCTCGCCAGAATATGTGGTGGCTCCTCAATATCCTCTTGTACCACAGGGGAAGTATCAGGCTGCCCCGGTAGAAGAGGGACCACGACCGTACCAGCAGGCGCCTCCGTAATCGGCCATTGTAATGGTTGTCCCACTAGCAGGCGTGCCTTCGCCGCCGGCACCGACGCAAGTTCAACAGCCAGATAATGTTAAATTGCATGATGTGGTTGCTAATATCATTGTCGTTCAATACGACGATCATTTACGGCCTCTCGGCCGACCTATGTATCGGAAACCCTATCCCCTGTAACGCCCCGATTTCCATAAACCGGACACGTCACCGCCACACCTAACTTATAATGGAATCTAACCCTAATCCCCATCATAAGCTCGGTGCTCAGGCTAAATATTTCCTCATCCTATCAGAGTACGCTGGATTTCAGGAAACACGTTCCCCTCTGATCGCAGATTAGCATACTTGGATAAAGAGCACATTGACATAGAAGGATTTAAAATGTTGATTACAACTACTGATACCAAAGTCTGAATAAGTCTCACACCGAGACACGGCCAGAAAAAGCCGTTTAATTGAAAGCGATAAATAAAAGTTTGAGAGTAAGTAAATAAACACATAAGTCCTGAAAGCTCAAAAGTTCTCTCGACCTCACAACTGTATTGAAGGGATATCCTTGCGATCATACTGTTCACCTGAGATGCAACGCTAGCATCGTTAGTCATGAGACTAAGTATGGAATACATACAAGTCAATTAATACAATCACAAGATATGAGACGCCAGGGTAATATCTCCATAAATATTAACCCAGGGTCGATTTAAAAGTATGCAACATGCATAAGTTAGAAACATGCAATGCGATGCATAGTTCAAAGGATGAGCATTTTAAATCATGACTTCAAATCAATGCAACACGCAACATCAAGCTCTCACTTCGTCGGAACACTCGGTGCTATACATACGTACTTAGAACTGCTGGCCAAGTCGAGGTATGTATAGTTAAATGACCGCCTTACACACGACTACCGCGGCACAACTCAGGACAAAGTCAACGCGTACGATGCAGACAAAACCCACTTAGCGTGCTCCATGAGTATGGGAACACCGTCATTCTTAGAGTGGATAAAATAATCAACATTGACGAACTAGGGTCAAGGGTAGTGGATTCACCTGATCAATACCACATGGCCAAAGCAGTCTCAATCGACATAAAAAAGAGGAACTACAGTCCAATAGTTCTCAACTCAAAACTATTCTTAAATCGCCGGCAAACCTCATGTAAGGGGAGCTACCCTCGATGAGTAGAACAACACACAAAGGAAACTAGAGAAGTTCATTACTCTAGCCCCACAGATAAGCTCAATGTGATCAGTCCAAAAGCATCCAACCGATCCACTCCGTTATTCCACTTTACGTAATTACATCTTTTAAGGAATGCAATTAATTTCCGTTATTCGCCGTATAATAATTCTTATTATTTGTCAAGCCCAAATCGATGCAAAGATAATAAGGGTTTTTTATCGTTATTTGGTAGGCTTAGTAATTTCCATACGAATCCAGTTACATGCAAGGTGTCTTATGCAAATGGATGGCAACCACGTACAAATAACCACAAAAATATGTTTATGGCAATAAACATATAAATAAATAAAAATAGCATAAAACATATAAAAATAATTCGTGACATGCGAATTATTTAAATTTACCTGACCGAATAATAATCGGTACTTTAATAATTAAATGGGACTTATGGTTGCCCGATGTA
>MAYD01489133.1:0-12418 GCA_001909325.1 Ruellia speciosa
TTTTGAAGTGAGTTTTTGACAAATGAGGCCATGGGGGCGGTGGGAATTGAAAAGGGGCGGTAATTATTGATTCACATATTAAAATTGAAATTTTATAACCTTCGCAGTTCCGAACAGTGATAAATGTCAAACTTGTACTTGACACAAAAAAAGATACAAACTTTACATACATTATATTATCCATACAGACAAACATATATTTATAATTTTATAATTACTCAGGTGTAAGTGCAAGAATCCTTCTTGTGAAACTTGATATCTTTATTGCTTCTAGAATCAATAACCAAATGGCAAGAAACCCTTTTCCTGTGCTTCGTCCTCACGAGTTTCCCGACGACATCACCCGTCGACCTAATCTCCATCTCCAGCGTTAACGGAACCCTAACGGCGTCACCATTTCCAGCGATTTCCTGGGTCGACCCTGCGCCGTAGAGAGGGACACGTGTCCCCTCAATGTGAATCGCCACGCTCCGTCGACTCTTCCGTGGCTGAAAGTATTTCCTCAGCTGAAAATAAAACCCCAAAAATTTTAAATAAAAAAAAACGAAGATCGAGGATCAGGTGAATTCACTATTGGTTTCATTACCTGGCCAGTGGCGACGACGATGTCGGAGTATTTAAGGTCGACGGGAGTCGAACTGACGTGGACGCCGAAAAACGAGGCCGGATTGTAGACGGTGATCCTCAACGTCCCGTTGATGTTCAGCATCTTTGTCGGAACTCCGGTGAAGTCTGAACCTGATCCCATGTATACATTGTCCACCGACAAACTCTACAAAGTAATTGATCCAGGGTTTAATCGGAATTGAATATTTTGGGGGCAAAAGATTGATCACGTTACATTACAAGGTAATGTTTTAATTTGCTATACAAAAAATTAGGGTTACGTACCCTGACGGCGACCTCCGCCGCGAACGGCCGGGCGGCGCCCCAAATGATGAGACAAAAGACGGTAAACAGGGCGGCGAACGCCGACAGGGCCATCAACGCCTGGCAACGTCGGGTGAACTTTTTGTCGTCGTCGTCGTACTCGTCGTAATTCCCTTCTTCAACAATGACATTGCACTCAGGCCATCCCTTATCGTTGGCCTTTCCCCCGGCGCCGCCGACGACGACTTTCCGGCCGGACAGGGAGCGGAAAATGCCGGAGAATCTGGTGGAGGAGGAGTTCCTGGAGTGCCTGCCGACGGAAGGATGGGAGGGGGACTCCATAGGACTCACAAAATTGGGCGTGGCGTGGACAGAAAACTTGTCGCCGTCGTGGGACTCCCTGGATGGGCTCTGGACGTAGTACAGCACGCCGCCTCGTTTTGGTGGCGACGGCGACGGCGACGACGCAGCCAGACTGGTGATGTCGGATTCCGACTTCACATGCTGCATTTTTTTTGGGGTTAATTTTGTAAATGGTGAGGATTCTGTTGTGAGAGTAGAGCGATCGGGGATGAAGTGATTTTAATTAATTTGAGGGTTTGGAAATGAATTTAAAATTTGTGAAGTGGATATTTAATAGAAGGACCGCCGGACCGAGGCGAGCTGATGGGGTCATAGAACCGGGCGTTGGAATGAGATCACCGGACTCACTTTTTTCTTTTTGCATTGAAAATGAATAAAACGAAATGGAGAAAATATATATGTAATGTAAAAATGATAAATAACATATATATATATATATATATATATATTTTAGTTATTATATATATATATATATATATATAAATAACCTGACTCAAAGTGGAACATATAATTTTATCTTTAAAAATTTCAAATTTCTATACAAAGTAAGTTGTGTTTTCTTTTAATTTTATATTAATAATCTAATTTCAAGAATTCATAACACTAATATTACTGAAAAATAAAATTCCTCCCTAAAATAAAATTATGCGTTCGTCCCATCGAGTGAACTGTTTTGGTGCGAAAGGGAAATGAGTGGGCGAGGTTTGGGGTTTAGGGTAGGAGTGTCGGCAGGCGGTGAGTGTCGCTGTCTGAGTGATTAACAGGTTTGGATGTTTATGTGAAATGGGGAGGGGTGGGTGAAGGTGTTGTTTTAAAGTCTTGCTGGATTTTGGCTACTTGTACTTCAATAGTTGAATCAATTTTGGTTGGGAATTCGGATCAATATTTGGATTTTTATTTTTTGTGGGAAAAAAATAATGTAGATTTGAAAATTGAAATATGAGGGGTCAACGTCATAATCTAGGCATTTATAGCATTTGAGGGTATGCATGTGGATGGATGCCTAGTTGTGAAGGTGGTGAGATAATGTCGACCAAGATTAATTGGGATTTGTTTGAAATATTGAATTTGTTCTAATTTGAATTATTAAATAATGTTGTTAAATAATGGTGTTACACTTTTTTTTTGGATCGTCTCACTAAAAGTGTTACGTTTCCAAATTTAATAACTTTTCTCATGCTTACTATTAACAAACAAATTTTATTTTTTTCTCTCCACTCACTAATAAAAACTTCATTTCTTGATTTTCATGCATTTTTTTATGTTACACTATTATTGAGACGGAACTAATGTATCTTAAGTATGTTGATAACTTATAGTGATACAGACAGAGTTCCGGGTAATAAGAGATATCATTGATATTGCTTTTTTGTATCCCCATTAATCTAAAAAAAGAAAGAAAGAAAGAAAGAACCCATAGCTCAAGTATGAAAGGTCAAGTGAGCAAGAGTTTACTTCTTTGCTCATTTGCTTGCTACCTTGTTCTATTATGGTTTTGATATCCAAGTATGTGAGTGGGAAACCGTGTCATTTGGTATGAAAGCTTAAATTTAATCATCATTGCCTTTGTAGTTCAATTTGAGTGCAAGGAGGGCTTCTATTAGTTTGAGTTGATTATTATTTGCACGAATTTTTTTTGTTGATTCTCACATCGATCTACATAGTTTAGCTTAAGTTTGTCCTTTTTATGACAACATCTCAATGTTTATCCATCATTTTAAACCTCACTCGATTGGCACTTTTGCACAAGTTGCTTTCCTTTTCTCTTTGGCACATGGTGCTTTCCCTTTCTCTTTGTGGAATCGTTTCGATCCATTTGATCTAAGATAGTTACCATATTATGGGGATAAATATGTCAACACCTGATCATCCACTATCCCACAATCATTATAAATTCTCATGGATCACATGATATAAGAATTTTTTTTGTTGTTGGAAAGTGTCTAAACTACTAAGTAAATTTAAAACAAATAGAATTAATAATTAAAATTATTTTTAATTTTTAAAAACGTTTGAAGTTATTCAACAGTAATTAATGAAAATCATATTACTTAATTTGGATTCTCTATTATTTATAATTTTGAATGATTAACCCATTATTCATATGTAGGGTGAAAGCCAGACTCTTTTTTTTTATAGAATCGATTTAAAATCCACATTTGAGCCCAAAAAAAAAAAAAGAAAAGCAAAATGAAATATAAGCATTGTATTTAAAATTCATTAAATTCAAATTAAATACTTCAATTCAAATGCAGCCTAATGATTTGACTGTGCAAGAGAGGTTGTGGAAGATTGTTAAAGGTTAAGCGAACGGGAGATTGTTAAAGGTATTGTGTTGTGTAAATATTTACAGAATAATATTTACCCTCACAACAACACAATTAATAATCGCCACAACAATATAAAAACACTTGTAAGTATTTTTATGGATTTACAACAACAACGAAGAACTAACAACACTTGATGGACGACATAAATCCTTCCGGCATGTCTTGTTGGATGTTGTTTCCATAAGATGATCCTCTCCCAATATAATGATTAAATCTTTTTTTTGTTTTTAAAATTGAGCTGCTATTTGCACTAATTATTAAATAAGTAGTGTATAATTTTTAAAAATTAAAATATATATATAATATTAACTAATAGATAGGAATTGTGGCTAGTTAAGGTGGTTAGCATCCTAAACTCACAATATTAGGATTGAGAGTTTGTTTGATGAATCTAATACTTATTTATTAGAGAAAGTATGTACTATCATTTTAGAACGAGAACAAAACATCAAGAAATACTAATCATTTCCATTTTTAAAAAATATTTGTTGAGTTTTATTTTTATCGATTAAATGAAATATACCAATACCTTTGAAATATAAATAAAATGTAATCTAAATCTTCAATGTTTCAGTTTCAAAAATTGGATTCCAAATCTCCACCCATCCATCCCTTTCCTTTATTCCTCTCCCTCCTCCTTTATTTCCATATAGTATTACATTTCAATTTTAGAAGTTGGATTTCCTCCTTCTTTACTTCAATGTCTATAGTATTATTACATTTCACTAGTTGATTACCTATGGCTATACATGTCAAAGTACACACTATCAATTGTATCAAGATTGTGCATATAATAATTGTTATCTTTTCGAAAGTCAAAGACACCCCCACCCCCCCTCAATTTGAAATAGTAGGTAATAATTAAGATTGCATTGGGCTTCACTTGTATATAAATGAAAGAAAAATCTCCAAGCAATGAGAACTAAACAAGTAATCAATAATTTTGCTATAATTGGTTCTACAATAGATATTAATGCACCAACAAATGCGACAAACTTTGCCTGCCGCTAATCCAATGAGGTAATAAATCAAAACAAGAACCACCACCAGAGCTTCTTGCCACTCCAAAAGACTGCAAATTTCTGCTCTCAAACAACTGGACTTAACAAAGGCTTCTTCAGGAAATGATGCTCCAAGTTTGCAACGACAAGGTCAGCCATGGCTTTGGAGGTTTCGACGGTGTCGGTTCCAATATGGGGCAGCAGAACGACGTTTTGCAGCCCAAAAAACTGTTCAGGAACATGAGGCTCATTCTCAAACACATCGAGCCCAGCACCAGCTAACCGGCCTTCTTGCAATGCAGAAATGAGCTCGGGTTCATCGACATGTGGGCCACGTCCAATGTTGATGAGAACCCCGCTGGGTCCTAGTGCATCGATCACCTCCCGGTTCACAATGTGCCTAGTTTCTTCGGTCAAGGAACATGAGACGAATAGGATTTCACAGTTAGCTGCTAAGTCGACAATGTTGGAGTAGTATTTGTAATTTGAGTTCTGTTTCTTAGTCCTAGAATTGTAGCTAATGGTGCAGCCAAATGCCTCGGATCTTTTGGCGATCGCGGAACCAATCCTGCCCAATCCAACTATCCCAACTGATTTACCACTGAACTGAAAATAGACAAGAAAGTAACAACACAAAGCCTCAATTCAAACAATCAATATGGCCAACATATTAACATATAAGAACTAGAATGACAAACTAGGGATTTATTTACCAATAAACTAAAAACATGGACAAGATATTAAATATAAGTAAGGCCTAAATGCTCTGGAAAAATTTGATATGGCAATTGGTTTAACACTGAGCTGAAACTGGGCAAGAATCTACAAAACAAAAGGCTAAGGCTTCATTTCGAAGATTACAATCGAAAAGAAAGGGAAAGAAGTGGAGATGGGTTCCATCCAAAAGTGGACAAAAAGAATTAGGGAAGCTTTAGTCAGTTTTCTTCCCTTCCCATCGTCTTTCTTTGAACCTAATGCATTATGAATGAACTCATCTTTTCTCTTCTATCTTCTTCCTGTGATCCAAATTAAACTCAGGCTTTGTTTGAGAGTTAGGACGAGGAAACGAAAATGGATGGAGATGAATTCAGGCATGATTGTGAGAGGATGACGAAAATAGTTCTCTCCATTTCCCTACTCATTCTCCCCATATCTAAATCCAAATGAACGAAAAGATATTCTTTACTTCCAAATGAACGAAAAGATATTCTTTACTTTTCTCCCCTCCTCATGTCACCCCATTGTTGATTTGTTTCGTAGTCTGTGAAAAGCTCGGAGCTCGATTACTATTCTCTTCTATTTTCTCCCATTTCTTCTCACTCAAACGTTCCGTATGAATCCCAATGAGTCTATCCAAATGAAACATAAGTGAAACACCCAATATTGCTAAAAATTCAGCTTTGAAAACTGACTCAACACTGAACTGAAAATGAACAAGAAATCACCAAAACAAAACCTCAATGCAAACCACCAAACAATTCAACTATGACAACTGATTAACCACTGAACTGAAAACTGCACAGCAAACACCTAAATGCAAGCAAGAAAACAGTTTCACAACAATGAAGAACATCAAATGCATATTCCAGTTCAATATAAGATTCCAGAGAAGAACCCTAATTAGAAAAAAAGCAATTCAGAAAATAGAAAGCAATTGTATCCACAAAACAGAGCAAAATAAAAAACTGTGTAAATCCACAAACCTTCGTAGCCAGCCCGAATTCCCCATTCCTCCATGACCCACTCCTGACAAACCGATCGGCGGAGCAAAGTTTCCTCAGCGTCGCCAGCGCCAATCCAATTGCACAATCGGCGACATCATCCGTCAGCACATCGGGAGTGTTGGTAACCCTAATCCCCCTCTCTTTACACTTACTCAAGTCGATTTTGTCCAGTCCTACACTGTAACTAGCCACGATTTCCAGGCGCGGCAACGAATCGATTAGTTCAGAGTCGGCTCCGACTTTGGTGTTGCCGACCACCGCCCTAACCGATTCGCCGTGCCGAGCGAAGAATTCCAGTTTTGAAGGGAATTCCCAGAGTTTCAAGACGTTGAAGCGTTGCTGGAGTTGCTCCTCGAGGTAATCGAACATTGGATAGGTCATCAGAACTCCCACATTCTCCATCGCCGTCGCCATTTTTGGCAGTCGGGAAGCCATGGCCGCCGCGGCGCGCCTGTAATAGATTTTGAAATTGGGCTGTTAGGCCCATTGGATTTTAAAAGATATGGCCCCAAGTTGTGAAATGTTGTGGGCTATTTGAACTACTAAATGCAGTCCTTTTAGTAGGCGCAATCCCCAATTATTCTTTTGCCATATCTACCCCCATTCCAAGTGAAAAGGGGGTGTCATAGTGTTAAGAGAACCGGACCGGATCGGCCGGTCGGATCGGTCCAACCGGGAACCGGTTGTAGAACCGGTCCGGAAGAATAAAAAAATCATTTTGTGCATTGAACCGGAAAAAAATCGGTGAAACCCGGGTTGAACCGGTGGACCGCCAGAACCGGAAAAATCGGGTTGGACCGGGATTTTTTAATTTTTTTTTTCAATTTTTAAATTGCATTCAATTTTTTTTCAATTTTTTTTCAAAATGTTTCCTTCACTATGTGTCTATGTTGTCTTGAATATGCGGAGAATTTGACATTTAGACTTCAATTGATATTTTTTTGATCATTGTAGCATGTTTACCACTATTTTGTTTAGTTTTGATAATTAGCGAATTTAGCGTGACACATATAACCTTACAAGATTATTTCTTCAAAAAAATTATATCAAATACATATGAATTTTTTTTAAGAAATACACCGATTCATGCCGGTTTAACCCGGTTTAATGGTAAGTCGGGCCAACCGGTCAAACTCCGGTTCAAACGGTTGGACCGGTTGAACCATGACCCACTCGCCTGACCGGTTCGATCACCGGTCCAGTTCTCTTAACACTGGGAGGTGAGTGCCCCAGATTGCTAGGCCGAGGTGCGATAAGCAGGCGCCAAAGGCATGCCCTCCCGCAACTTTTAATTTTTTTTAAAAATCTAATTAATTTTTAATTATAATATTTATTATGATTAATAATTATTAATTAGGATTAATCCTAAATTCTTGTAAAATTGTTGATTATTAATTAGAATTAATTATGAATACTTATAAACGAGTTGATAGTGAAAGTATTCATCCAAAAAAAAGTCTATGTTGTGAATCGATTTAACATTAATATGCAATATTATTATACCTACTGCGAATTAGAACTAAAGTTCATTCTTAATCTATCCCACTTTAGGCCCAATTCCTAAATCCTAAACCTTGAACCCAAACTCTAATTTCTATACCCTAATCCATAAACCTTAATTCCTAAACCCTGAATCATAATAAATAATTATCAATTATTATTAATTATAATTTTTTAAATTATTGATTAATTTGTGTTATAAATTAATATTTAAAAATATCAAACTAATTATTGTTAATAATTATTTAAAAATTAAGATTAATCACAGATTTTTGGGTTCAGGGTTTAAAAATTAGGGTTTATGGCTCAAAGTTTAGGGTTTAGAAATCATGAATTAGGCCTCAAGGTTTAGAGATTGGGGTTATGGGTTAGGGTTTACAATTTAGGGGGTTAGGAATTAGAGTTTAGGGTTTATTGTTTAGTGTTTAGGGGTTAGGATTTAGGGAGTAGGGTTCAAGTTTTAGGGGTTAGGATTTAGGGTTTAGGTCTGGAGTGGGATATATTAAAAATGAACTTTAGTTCTGATTAGTAGTAGATATAATAATATTGCATGTTAATATCAAATCGATTCATAGCAGAGAGCTTTTTAGGATGAATATTTGCATTATAAACACATTCATAAGTATTTAGACCAAATATTTGATGCGAAAAGTTAACCAATATTTCCACAGTGGACACCAATAAATAATATCAATTTGGGTTACCGTTAACAATCAATAAATTTACAATAATTTATAACCAATCATAATTAATACTTAATAATCATAATAAATTTTGTAATTGAAAATTAAATTTTAAAAAAATTAATAAAAATTTTAAAAATAAGTTGGGGGAGGGGGTTGGGGATGCGCCCAGCCATGGTGCCAGGCGCCATGTGCCCCAGCTATGGCCGGTTGTGCTCGCCATGCACCCCGGCCCTTTTGCTTCATTAGGGATGTTTTCTTCTACTTTTTTTATTATGTTTTATCGTTCTTGGACATTTTTTGAAGCTCTCAGTAAAATAAGGTTCAAAGTATGAAAATTGTCTAAATATACACGTTATAGATGTGTTTTTGTTTAGAGGAGTTAGAAAAGGAGGGGAGGGGTGGTTGATGAAAGGGAGAGGTAAACGGGTAATTACAGAGACTATATTTAATAATATCCTTTTAAAATTCAACCTTCTCATTTTTTGGTTGGAATAAAATGGGCCCCATAATGTTTTGGGCTGTTTTTTAAATTCAATATCAGAACATTTTGTTTTTCCAATTAGCGCCATTGCAATATTAAGAATAAATAGCACTAAGCTCTATTTGGATGGATTTCTAAAAAGAGTAGAAGCAAAAGCAAAGTAGAAGTATAAGCCAAAATCAGAAGCAGTTAGATTTTATGTTTGATGAACTTTTTAAAAAAGCAGTTATTTTAAAAGAAATTGTGTTTGGATGTATAAAAGTGAAAAATGTTTTTTAAAAAGTATATGATACTTAATATTCATATGGTATATTTCTTCGTATTTATAAATAATTCAATAATAAATATACAATATAAATAATAAATTTATTAATAAAAAAGAAGTTGGGGAAAATGTAAATATACATTTAAATTTTAATTTTATAGAAAAATCATATTTATGAAAATTTATGTTAAAGAAATATTCGATTATATTTTACATTGTATAATAAAAAATTCTAATTAATTTGTAAATAATTTCATTTAATAATATAATAATATGACGTGTTTGGATTTTTTTCAATCATTAATGTTAAAATTTATTTATATATTATATAGCGTTGAAATTACTTTTAACTATAATTAAATAAATAATTTAAAATTATATTGTAGAAAAAATTTAAAAAATGCAGTAGATGTAGTAGAAAAAAAATTATATTTTGACATTAAAATATTTGTTTTAACTTTGCTCTTTTAATATTACCTCTAGATTAAAGTAGTTGTTTCTGAATTGTGGTAGATGAAGTATCCGTTGGCAGGCAAACTATTTTCTGCCATGTGTATAATTTTGAGCTTATGGAATGAAAAAAAAAAAAAAAAAAAGAGTACCCCAAAAAAAATTAAAAACAAACATGAATGGTTTTAAATCAACAAAAAATTTTGAAATAAAATCACAAGTAAAATAGTCAGATTGGTGACATGGGTGACACCCATCTGATACCCAAAATAAAGAATAAAAAGAAGCAATAGTCATGCCTCATGTCCATATCACTTTATGACTTCCACAAATATGAAATCATGGGATATAAAATGAAATTATGGGTCAAAGAATAAAAAAAAAAAGCAAAAAGTTGACTTTTGCAAACTGTAAAATAAATTTGTGACAAGCCCAACTACTTCTAATTTTGGAACATGACAGTTAATGGTCCTAACAGCCTCTCATCCTCGCTCAAACAAAAATTTGCCTTGGTCCCATTTTCTCATATTGCAAACCATACAAAGAAACAAGCAAAAGAATATGTACATACACATACATACACATGTATACATAATACCCCCAAACCCCATATATGGCTTCTGATGAATTTGCCCACAAAAAGAGAAGCTATTTTGAATGACCTGTCTTAATTCTTTAATTTCATTCCCAGACATGCACCCCACTTTCTCCCAACAATTCACGTTTAAGAAAGGAACTAAACAAATAAACAAAAAAAGAAAGAAGTTCTTACCAAACCAAAGGTCCTCCTTTGTGCAACAATTTCTTGTATTCCAAAATTATTGGGAGGTAAAATTTTCAACCCCTCTTTTTGGTTTTTGATCAAAGAATATGGTGGGAGCTGGGGAGGAGCATCTGAATGATCAACAACAGGCGATGGGAAGCGATGAATCCCAAAGTACGATGAATCCTGCAGCAAGAGAAAGGCTGCATTCAGGCAAGGAAATTAATTAATTAGACATCATATGTCTTATGGTTTATGAACATAATCATTCACTTTTTGATTCTAGAAATGGAAATGATGAAGGAGAAGTTTGCAAAGCTGCTTCTTGGGGAGGATATGTCGGGTGGGGGCAAAGGTGCTCCGTCGGCTTTAGCATTATCGAATGCAATTACTAACACAGCAGGTAATGGATAGAGAAACGTGGGTAATCTTGGTGGTCTTAAAAGTTAAAACTAAGGCCTAATCTTGTCTTTGTGAATTGTATTTAATTGAATTGCAGCTTCTGTATTTGGAGAACAAAAGAGATTAGAGCCTATGTCGGTGGAGACCAAAGCAAGATGGAGAAGAGAGATTGATTGGCTCTTGTCTGTCACGGATCACATTGTTGAATTTGCCCCTTCGAAACAGAAGTCTAAAGATGGAATTGAGATGGAGATTATGACGACAAGGAAGAGGACCGACATAAACGTGAACATTCCTGCCTTACGCAAGCTTGATGGAATGCTCCTGGTAAGAGATGTTTTCCCATTGATTTATGATCTTTTTAGCCTTTAGGGGCTTGTGTGAAGGCAGCGGCTGGACCATTGTTGAAAACAGCACCACAAAGCAGTGTTGGTTTTCAACAGCGATCCATCAATGCATCTCTACTGGTTGTTTGGAAACACCATTTGTTCATATTTTGATGTCCTATCTCTGGACAGGATTGTCTGGACAACTTCAAAGACCAAACTGTATTCTATTACCCATCAAAGCATGACGAGGAATCCCAGAAAGGAACAACACCTGCAAGACAAGATGATAAATGGTGGATTCCCACACCTAAGGTTCCCCCAAATGGTCTGTCTGAGTCCACAAGAAGGTGGCTGCAAAATCAGAAGGATGAAGTAACCCAAGTACTGAAGGCAGCTATGGCTATAAATGCAAACACCCTGTCAGAAATGGATATCCCAGAATGCTATATAGATGCCCTACCCAAGGTATATATGGTGAATACACTTACAGAATAAGAATTAGTAAGTTTAGATATGTAAACAATCCCCTCTTTTGTCCCTAACAGAATGGGAGAGCAACCCTTGGAGATTCATTGTACAAGAACATCACAGATGAGTTCTTTGATCCAGACAATATTCTTACATCTGTTGACTTGTCCTCTGAGCATAAAATAGTCGACCTCAAGAACAAGCTGGAAGCATTAGTGCAGGTATGGAGAAGGAAACTTAATGCTAAGGATACCAGGTCTTCATGGAGTGGGAGTGTGAGTGTGGAGAAGAGAGAAATTTTTGAAGATCGAGCAGAAATGATCTTGCTATTGCTGAAGCAAAGATTTCCTGGGATTCCTCAATCCGACTTAGACATCTCCAAAATCCAATACAACCAAGTAAGAACAACTCTATTTTTTGTCAGTCTGTTAGCATTGAAATTTACACAAGACTTAGTTCAATGTTTTTTGGGTAAACATCATAAAATACCCCTATGTTTTAGAAACATCATCACCACACCCTTGGGGAAAAAATATAGGTATAAAACCCCTATGTTTCCATGTCATTGTACAGGCTCTTTTTCCTTTATGTAGAGTTGATGGTGTTACCATCAAATCTAAAATACCCATTCCTTGAGTTTCATCCTTCTTATTTGATACTTTTTCTTTCTGGGACTATTTGGAAATAAATGATATGTTATCGGTAACTTTTTTAAAAAATCTCTTTCTGCATTAACTAATAAAATATTTTATTTCTTTCTGCGGCCACTAATAAATTCTTCATTTC